>BGZK01001086.1:0-215499 GCA_005406025.1 Eumeta japonica | reverse complement strand
GAAATACAATAATACATAAATCGCAAATTCGATAGAATAAAATCATTCAAGCATATAACGAGAAATAAAGAACTATTGGCAGTATTTTTTAATTCATTTGTAAGATTATTATATTGTCTAATTGTTACATCATGTTGTAAACACTCCGTACGAAGTACACCCTCCCAGTTTTTATGTTTCAGACTGAGGGACTTGCAGCTGAAGCTACTCAGCTGGTGCCACTGCTCTCATACTTAATCCGAACCCAGTCCTACATATCATTCTGAGTTATGTGCGTCGATGTTAAATGACTTGCAATTCCACTTACAGATTTTTTATTCGATACAGAATATAACGTAAACAATATGGTTTTTCCAATGTTTTGACTTCGTCGGTGGCAAACCGACGAACCAAACAAATTCAGAATCTATTGAACTAATTAAAATAAAAATTTTCGATTTCAAAGTCTCACTTTTACATAAAGTAATTCTAAGAATTTCTTTATTGAAATTGACAATTCTCTATGTAAATGACCATAACTTATTCAAACTTTCATTCTACAATGTTCCCAGATTTCAGAAAATATTTACTCGCTAATATTTTTCAATCACATTATTAATCGACTTTCAAACGAATTAATGATAACAGTTTCACATTTTATCACTGTTCGTTTTCATCTTAGATATTAAAACAAAATTTAAAAATGGTAATAGGTATCTTAGTTTAAAATCAATTACAGCCATTAAATCTGAAGAAGGACTAACGTATCCTCGGCTCGTAGATCACGTAGATATTAGTTGAAGTTCGGGCGCTTGGATTTATGAGACAGAAGGCCACTGCGAAGACGGACCCGCGCCGCTGCATAAGGTATGAGCGCCGCCCGTATGAGGTTTCTCAACAGAATTAGCACTCAGCTAATGAATTACTGATAGCGGTCCCTCCTCCTGATTACTAACCTTATTTATCGCGTCCCGTTCGTGTATACATAATACAGCTCGATCGGTGAATATATTACAATACATGAGAATCTATATTAAGTTAGATCACTGATAATTTAGGAGCTGGCCGATTGTACGGCTTTGTTGGTATAAAACTTGTTGAACATTCGTTTGTTTTTGTCTACAAAAACGAAGGAAGCAATACAATTGCTTTAACACTTGCATTTCTTTGAAGTTATATTTAATTCGATGCGTTGTCGATAAATTGCCCATTAGTAAAATAAGTTACAGACTCGAAATCGCAGCAAAACCGGCAATATAAAATTAATCATTACAGTTAATGACATTAATGACGTTAATGACAGACACAATTTTTTGTAAATTTTTATTTTGCCAACAATAATTAAATATAATTATTATGTGTTTATCGACTTTATTAGCGATTTTCCATTATCATTGTTTGTTAAAAAATTCTCAACGCCTCTCATTCTCGTCTCTCCTATAGCTAGTAGGTTTTTAAACCTTAATCAAGTAAAAATTAAAGTAATCCTAAAAAACATCCTGATCATCGTCCTACCTAAACGTCGACATCACCTTTTCTGGATTTTATTATTTCCTCCATTTTTTCCCTGTAACGTAAATTATATTTTTATCAATTTGACCACGTTATATCATTTGCTTTTATGAAGCTAAATTTATAAAACATTAATTTCAAGCAAAATAAATGTTTGCTAATATATCTCTCGGCCTAAGAGAATAATAACTGAATAGAGAATTAATGAAAAAGGTATTTCAAGTTCAGCAGACAGCGAGAATTTCAATATCCTCAAATGATGAAGAGGCCTTCCATCAGCAGTACGAGTAAGCGGGATAATTAGATTCGAAACGCTCGAACACTAGGAGCGGTTCTCAATACGAAAGTCACAGAGAGTGGTTCATCAAAACACGCCATGACGGTACCCCGTGTTCCGTATAAACTTTCCCGCTCTCGATGCTCTAAATTTGAGGTAAGCGCCCTCTTCCGCTGGAGGGACAACACTTAACGTCCCAAATCGAATCTCGAGAGGCTCCCAACTAAACTCGCTCCACGATTAAACTCATTATCTGACGCTCGCCGATGTCGCCTTCCCAATTTCTGATGTAGTTCCCGGGAATCTCCAAACGGGCGATAGAGAGCTTAAGAGAAATTTTTTTAAATATTTTTAACATCAAAATTGGTTCAGTTTTATACTTTTATATCCTTTATATGATTATTAAACGCCTCATTTCTATCGTATCTCACTGAATCAGTATCTCTCATGCCCAGGTAACGGCTCCCCCCATTTTGTAACATAAATTTTGTATTTGAAATTTTGTAATTTTGCTATATGCAATTACGTCCGATGTTGAAAGGGCTCTACAAAAAGTAAGTAGGCCCAATGAACTATTTGTAAATAAGCAATCAGCCACTGTTATAAATCTTCATTGCTCCATTTTTGCAAGCTTGCTAGAAAATACTGGTTCCGGAAAAATTTTCAAAAGTACAAGGCTTAAATTAATTTGTACTTAAATAGCTAATTAATTCATTTTTTGGGCCAAAGTGCTACTACTACCTTCAGTCGGAAATTTTATTAAAAACAGTAGCATTTTTTATGTCATAGTGATTATTAAAATGTCGATTATATATACCACAGTGTAAAATAACAAAAACATAAATTGATCCATTTCGTTCCTCAAAAAAGTCTAAATATAATTTATAATATCAAATTTCATATCATATTATAAATACAAATAATTATATGCACCTGTTCTACTTGTATTTATTTCCTATGCACGATTATTTCAAAAATATCAAAGAATTCATTTTAAAAGACTAACTTAAATTAATGCACAGGACATATATCAATCAATGCATAGTAAATGTCAGCAATCTAAATCATTGATTGTCATTCATTTAAAAGGGGACTAATTTTCAGTTTTCATATAACAATAGCATTATTGTAATCTGCAAACGGTAACCGAAAACTAAATAGAATGTCTAGATAAGTAGATAATAATCGATCTCCTAGGGTCGACGTCGCACACATACCCACGGCATACATAGGGGCCACATAGTTATAATGAATTCGCTTTCGAAGCGTTACGGTCTTCGGATCATTGAATAAAGATGAGGGATCAAAGGAAAGACGTGTCCCCGATAAAAATTTACGCTACGTAGAAAAATTTCTTCGGCGACTTGACATATTCGCTTACATATTTTCGTATTATGTTAGTTACATCGATTGGAATGTAATAAGTGGAAAAGTGCTCGGTGCCTCGACGGGCACGTTAAGCCGTCTGCCGTTAAGGGCTGTTAAGCCCTTGATCCGCACTGAACCAACGCGTGGGGCCTGAGGTCTAAGCCCTCAATCTGAAATAAAAAGATCGTGGGAATGCATGCCTCGACGATGGGATGAATAATAACTCGATAAAAAAGTCGTATAAAAGACGCGACAGTCCCTAAGTCAAAATTGCCACGATGATGGTACAATTAACAGTCGGAAACGAGCGAGATGAACCGCAATCATAGGACAGATACCTATACAAAACTAGGCCGTTCACTGACTTTTGAAAAAATATTTAGAAGGAGATATATTTTTCCCACCTTTAATATGAAGACTAAAAAGCTTATAAGCAATTCAAAGATTTCCTATAATTTTCTTAAAATCGCTGGATCGAGTTTAAATTTGGAAATAAGCCTATTTCTTATATCTAGGTGATTTCTGATAATTGAGGAAGGATGAATGGATACATTTAGAAAGGATGAATTAGAGTAGACTAAAAAGGTAAGAAATGTATAGAATATATGTGTGATAAAGGGGTCAGCAAAGTATGTCCTAGAGAACCTAATTCAGACCAAAGGCATTTCAAAAAAGAGCCAAGTTTTATTCACTCGAAACTGACGAGTTTCCATTCGATGGATCTCAGTGAAGCAACAGAGGTAGGTCAAAATCTGTCAAATTTGCTTACTCCTCTAGAGAATAGGTGTTTAGGTACTTACAACTAGATAAGTAAATAAAGACAATATTTACTTTAAACGAAATCGCAACTAGTTTATTTTTCTAAGAGTCTTCTAGTGTTACTGCTCCGTACAAAATGCTTGCACAAAATAAGGCGCTGTACTCGAAACTTCTCAAGCATCATAAACTCAGGATATGAATTTTAATTATTAGGGCTGGCAACGAAAAATTCAGTAATAAGTTATCTGTGTCCATTGTCGAGTTAAAAAAAATGTTTATCATAGTAATCAACAAGTATTCGAGTATCAAATGAGATAAATGACATTAATAAAAATAATATTAATAAAATTAATTAAGCATGTGCTTAAGTTTTTTACGTACCCAAAAGTACCTAGATACGCCGTATATATTTGGATAGAACAGCTATATAAATTCCTTTACACAAATAAACTTTCAAACATGTTACACCTTAAAACATATAAAGTAAAGAAACACACGTTATCGTAACACAATACAATGACCTAATCTTAAATGAATTAATATTAAGTAAACAGTGAACTATAGTGATTAATAATTTAAATATATTAACAGAATATGTAATTAACAGAATTTTTTATTGTGTGATTACATAACAAATTATTTTTGGCATACCACGTCTGTGGAAGGGTGATTGATTTGCATGGAAATAGAAGGTTTACAGACCTGTAAACCTGTTTGTTTCAATTGAAACCCCGATTTAAGGGACCTCTATAACCTTCGATAAACAGTTTTCACGCGTGCCAAGTCTATTCATGTACCTCCCGGTACATTTGCGTAGTCTGATTTCAAATTCAAATGGAACAGATGTAATATCTCATTCAACTACATTTCATAATTTACGCAGAACTCCTGGGAGCCAGCGCTCATTCCAACGAATGAAACTGCAAGCGTACGAAGACAACTTGTTTGTTAGGATATCTGCACGCACCAAAGATGACAATGTTTCGCTTTACCTTCTTTGACCATCTTCTATATTTACTCTTCGATACCTAACACGCTGCTGCAGATGGCTTACATTTTACCGCCTCGTACGAATTAATGCTCTGCTAGGCGAAAATTACGTAAGTGTCAATTAACCCATCATTACGTGGTTAGCCCAAAATAGGACTCGTCCCAAAACCAATGGCTCCTGTCTACCACTTTTGTTCTACCCTGGGCATACGCTTTTCAACCTCCCTCAGTTCATCACGTCACCATGAGCTCGCACATTTTTTCTTTGTTTTGATTATTTTTTCCTAGCAACTGGCTCTAGCAATAACACGTCTTTCTCCCTTTTTTTCTAGCAGCACTGATATAGGTTAACACAAATTATCTCTTCTCTGACTTATCCTTGCAATTGCAATTTATTATTATATTTCTGTACATATTCACGTGTAAATCAATCTAAACCCATAAAATTAATTCTTAATAATCTAGTTATCGTCAATTGAAATAATGAATAATATTTAATAACCTCAACTACCGATAAAAATCAACGTAATCAACCAAATAATTAAATTTCTACCACAACAGACACCATATTTTCTATCTAAACATATATCACATATCGTCTAATTAATTTCAAATAAACCTAACGCCAATGTGATACTAAATGAATTAAGTCTTTGGCACTCCATATATTCATTTAATTCAAAATACATCAACATCACACCTAAGTCAATTTATAAAGACGATCATAATTACATCCAATATTGTAAGTCATAATATTAAAAAAAGAGTACAGAATTTATCTACAAATTTGTAACAAAATTACAATTTTGATATTTCTCGGACAATCACACCAGGGCAAATACGTTATAGTACACAGGCATGCAAAGCATGTTTCATTACTTTTATGAATTATGTCAGATTGCTTTTAAACAAAGAGTCAAAAAATACTATCATATCTTGCTTACAATTAAGCATTATTATCACAATTTATATGTATTGAAAACTAACCTTTTCATCAAAAATTTATTAAACAGAAATCGGATCAGCTGGTCAAAGATTATTGAGTCCAAAAACCTTTTTAACTTTCCGCTATGAAAACTCTTAGTAAAATTGTAAAGTTACTGTCTTCAGTACAATTTACGGAAATCGAATTTTCACCATATCTTGACATTTTAGGGTCCTAGAAATCTATTTCATCTTTCGAAATTTTTTTTTAGTGTTTTTTTTTTACACCGAATTTCCTAAGCTCGTGTACCGAAAAATTTTAAAATTTCACCTGCTTTTTGCCTTAAAAAAAGAACGCCGATCGCAATAAGCAGCATCATAATCGGTTTGTTCGTTCGAGAGATATTATTAACGAAAAATTTGCAAATATTTTTTTTTCAAAATAACTTGTGAAGTTTTTGTTAATTTGATGTTTGGTATTAATCATCATTCTTTGCCTATAAGACTACGCCGAATGCCGCAACGTGGATCAAAATCGAACAACGTGCTCGATAGATATCTTGGTTCAAAAATTAAAAAATAGGGTCATATTTACATAAATCTAGATGTTTGAACTTGAACAGCTGAAAACGTTTTAATATTACATTTTTGAGCTCGAGGACTTAAAAAAACACAAAATCAATTTTTTCACCCCAAACTCAATAATTTAATTCTAGGTAAATTTTTGAAAACTTGGAGCTCGAAAGTAGGAAAAAGTTTCAGGAATAACTAGATATATCTTTGAGCTTTGAGACAGCTATAGTTTTGAAGTCAAGGAGCTCAAAAACAATCGATAAATATCATAGCGAGAAGTTTTATCTGCAGATGAGGTGCAGGGTCAAAAGGTTCACATTTTTTTTTTGATAACAACAACAATCAGTTTTCAATACTAATAATATAATGACCCCCAAATCGTACACGCAATTAGATATTTTTTTGAATATAACTATTCATATTATTTTAATTTGCAGGACCATCATTTATATGTACAAAATATATAATAATTTTATAACGATTCCTACCTACACATACCATTTAAATATCTATGTCAATACTAACAGCCCCATTCCACCATATAATTTTAATGTGACATTTAACAAAAAGTAACTTTCAAAATAAAATTTGCGTTCCATGTTGTCCTTTTGACAGTTGTTAGCCCAACTGTTAATGAATTATTATGTAAGGATATCGAGCTTCTCAGGGTCTGTTTGGGTTCAATTATTCATGTTAATTAAAAAACAAATATTGAAGTTTTAATGGAAAAAAAAACAATTTTTTTTGTAACATCAATTAAAGTTCTAACTTCTATTGTGGACTTCATGATCTCTCATCTAATTAATATCTTCAACTGTTTCATTGATTTTGGATTATTTTCTAATTTACAGTACAACGCACGAAACTCTGCCACTCTGAATTGTCTGCGAATGATGCAATGCGCAGGTTCAACGCTTTCCGGCCTTTTTCTCCTTCTCGTCCGCGTTCCTATTTTACGCCATTGAGACGCTTTTGTCACTAACTTCACAGCGACAGAGTTTTGTGCGTTGTACTGTACATAAAACTCAAAATTTTAATTTAACAATCAAAACGCTACGACGCCACGACGTCATAAATAATGCACTGTACTTAATGCTGTCGAACATAACAAGAGAACGTTTTTATCACTTTTGTTATGGATCTATTTTGTGTTTGTTTTACTTTAGCTATTACCAATTTTAAAAAGAAGTATCTATCTTAACTAATAGCTTTTTGAAGATAGTTTTCATTATTGATAACGTTTTGCTAAGGAAATTGAAATATTTCTTAAAATAAGGGAAGTTATTATTCTCATTCCGATTATCAAAAGTTGAGATTTGATCAGATGTCAACGTTTTAAGGTCCTTAGAAGATTTTCTGGCCATTTTGAAATCGATATTCGCATGCGTATGTTTGTTATTGGTATCAAGCTTTGCGACATTCAAAAAGATTTGACTGACCTTAAATTTCCTGAAAATTTTCTGTCAATCGATTAAGTAGGTTTGAGAAATCTCTATTTGGGTAGTTTGCTTAGAAATTGTAAGCATGATAGATATATTGAAAGAAGTGCAAATGTAAGAAGTAAAGGAAATGGTGTCTTGTTCGTTGTTACGAAGAGTAAAAGTGCCTCACAATAAACGTTCTCTGGTCCCTATCCTTTTGTGCGGTAGCGAATATTTGGCATGGAAAAAGAAACTAGAGAGAAAAATCATTGCAGTGGAAATGGGATTCCTGCATGTGTATGTGTTTTCGAAAGATAGATATAAGAATAGTGGTGTCAAAGAATGGTGCGATTTAAAAAAATTTGTAGTGACTAGATTAGAAAAAAAGTATGTTGCGGCAATTTGACCATCTAGAAAGCATGAATAAAAGTAGACGGATGTGACAAATCTGTAGAGGCAATCTGTGCGATGGAAGATTCGGTGAGTAATGCCCTAGGAAATGTTATACAGACCAAATTGGTGGAATATTGAAGAGATTTTAATTGACGAGATTGTTTGTTTGTATGAAACGATGCGTGGATATCAATGCAGAAAGTGTACAAAGATCGTACTATACACATATTTTGTTAAATACAAACTTTCAGCGTCTAAAATATTATAATATCGTAAACAACTGTTTACTCTGATTTGAATTAGCAATCGATTTTTTTCATTGGATGTTACGCAATTGGATGTTATTGTTTTTAAAATAAAATTAATATAAGTCCAAATACAATAACTTTGCTTAAATTTTGAAGATTGTTTCTTTTTTGGAGACAAAAACAGTACTAAAAGCGTATTCGATTTCAGGGGCCTTGTACTGCTTATCGTAGATATTATCACATAAATATAATTTTCGTTCATAGAGTCGTTGCTGCGTGGTGATAACGATCAAGGGCAGATTTATACATACGCGTTGGTCGAGATTACGATGGGTGGACCGCTTTGACCCGCTTTCGTGATGACTATTTCGAAAGTTTTAATAATTCAGAAGCTTTTTGATTCCACTAAATAAAATCGATCTGTTTCGGCTGCGCATTTGTCTATGTCATAAGGCTTTTAAACTATCTAAAAATTTCAGGATTACATTGGTTAGTATCTTTATGCACAGCCCTTTGCCTATAGGTACATGTTGAATCAACGTAGTTGAATATGACTCGTATCGACTTGTAGCTCTCTATAGTGTCTGTGGCCTACAATGAGATACATACGTACCCGACACCCCACTTTAATTCCCCAAAACCTCTAACGAATGACATATAACGTCGCACGTGAATCATCTTAAGACTTTACTGAATTAACGCAGTTAACATGTTTTAACGGATGAAACGACGCTATATCGACGAATTTCGTCATTCTCAAAACGAAATACGGACAAACATCGCAGACTAGCAGACTACGAGATTGCGATACGGCTGTCATAACAGATAATGAGTTCCCGAAGCAATCACTCATCGGGGCGCTTGTTTAAATTCAATGCTCTGTTGACGCGCTACCGGCAGCCGAAATTTATCTGGAGACGCTTCTACACAAACAAAACATCGGAGACAAAGAATAAGATTAAAAGCGAACGTTTCCTGCGGGCCGCGGAAAATTCAAATTTATAAATTAACATATAAATCGAAAAGATTTACCCTAAACAAGATCAAAGGAATTTGTCCGAAGCTTAGGGAAAGCTCTATCCTGATGACTTTTTATGGCGAGGATATTGAGTGCGCCGGCGCGCCTCGACCTGATCGACTTTCAGATTTACATTTTTGTACCTAATTCGGCCGGATAAGGAAACCGCTCCTCGAGGAGCGCCCGCCCGCCTCTATTTTCAGCGGGATTCGCAGAATTCTATTACATTAAACTCCCTTGCTTCTTTTTTTCTTTTGGTATTGAAATAAACAAAGGTAGGTATGGGAACCCGTTATATTTCGTTTCAAAGGTTTTCAGGAAGTCAACTCGTTGATGCGCTTCTTTCATGTTGTTGATCAATTTTTTTCTTGAAATTGTCACGAAATTCACTTTAAAATGATTAAAGACATTTATATTGTATTTATTGTGCGCATATTATTAAAATTGAAACGATGAATGAAAATATACTAAAATTGTTTTGAGGTTCTCTGCGAAATTAATAAAAGATTTATTAATCGAGATATTACATCCTCGTCAGAACTTATCTCTTAAAGTGACCCAGTGATCATTTTTTTTATGTCTTATTGATGTTAAAAAGCGATCGTAAACAAAATTAATAAGACACAAACGCTGAACTATATCATATAAATTATGACCGAATTACGAAAACTTTTTACTATTACCAGTACTGTTCTAAAATATTTTATTACAAAATTATCAAGTTTAAAAACCAATACATTTACATCTCTATCATAATTTTCGCTGACATCACGTTACAATGATTTCCTGTCAACCTTTATTTATTTTCCCATCGGCCCCAATACGTAACAACAAACGTTGTAACATTGCAATAAATATTGATAGAAGATTCATATGCATGCGCGAAACGAACGAACTCCTTGAATTATTGTATAAATAAACCATTTCTTATATCCCCAACAGCTTTCATAGATAAACGTGAAAATAAGAGAAAAACCTCGGGCCCCGCTTGTTATTTATTCATAAATTCTTGATTTATGGTTATGGTAAATAGTTCAATATCTTCCTGGCTTAGCGGAATAACGAAATATGCCAGAAGGAGGCGGCACGTGCATCTATATCGGTTCGTGCAACCACGACATTGTTTTCAAACAAAGACAAGCTCAGTTAAATGCTAGAAGAAACGGTTCGAAATGTTACATTTTTTGCTACAGGAAATTCCAATTCCTTATCTCATTATTCCATCGATAGTATACAACAGCAGTAATTTATTAGTCAATAATTTCTAATTCCCCGCTAAGCAAATGAAAAGTTTTCTACAATTCTGCAAAAAAATGTTTCCACTCGGCTTTTCGTAAGTCAATATTATCAAATTCATCAGACGCCGATAACATAGTCTTAGAATACTTTTCCTACAATTTTTACAATTCTGTCTCTATGTATGTATGTATGTGCGCTAACCTCATTAAATTTTGACAAGATCAACCGATTTCAATCACACTAATAGCATTTAAAATAATTTCACGAAATTTATAAATTTATGACAATTGGTCTTTTATAGATCAAGTCAATTTTAAGTAATCTCAAGAATAGTTTTATATTCAAAAACATTTTTCTTCTGTACAAACTTGAAACAAATCAACCAATTCATTCTAAAAATTCTACATTCCAAAATTCAGTTTGATTACATAAAAAAAAGTTATATGTCGGATTCCAGAAACTCTATTCAAATTGTTTGATTTGATCAAATGATATAATTGTAAGTAATTTCAAGCAAACTGTTTTTCCAATTACTTTTGAAGGATTTGACTGATGAAAATCAGGATCACAGTTAGGGTTGCCACCTTTTTTATGCATATAAAGTACACTGGTTATTATAGGTAAGAAAAAAAAGTATATAGTATCAAAATAAATTACAATTTATTTTTCTTTATTACTATATTTAGAATACATATTTTTTATTGCTTTTAGTAGTTTGTATCTCTACTAAACAATTGCACGGCATCTTTACAGTCTATATTTAAATTAAAGTAAGTAAGTAGTTTATTTTTTTTTTTCAAATTCAGAGACGCTTTGTTTCCATCGTCTCGTCGTTTGCTATTTATCACAGAAAAAACTCTTTCTGTAAAAGCTGTCGTGGCGAAATAGACAATAAAAATGAAATTATTTTATACAAGCTTAAAAAATTATCATCACTCTTATTAAATACTTGCTACCATTTCTGTGCAGTTGATAGTTCTGCAAAATCCTTAGAAGACAAATCTGATTATAACCTTAGTTTAATGAAGCAATTTCTTCATAAAGATTATCCATATCTACATTAAGTTTTTACAGATTTAAATTTTCAATTATGTTAACAATATTATCAAATTCTATATCGCTCTTTAAATCTATATTACTATGTGTAAATAACTAGTTTATGTTATTAAATTCAGATACTCTCAGGGCTTTGTCAATAAATAATTTAAAAATCCTGTGAATTTTCTTAGTCAATTCTGGTGAAGAGAACAGTTAATTTTTTTGCCTGTTTCATAGTCAAAAAAGAGATCTTGTTTTCAATGTTTTAATCCATCTCTAAGACTAACCATAATCCCATAAATATCTAAAATCGTTATACGGTTGCTTTCTAGAAATTTAAGTTGCTTTGTTAAATAAATTGAATTAGTGACTACAAAAATGTATATAAATTTCAATTATATCATTCTCAGTTTCATTAAGTATCAATACATTTTGTAAAACCATTGGACAGTTGTCTATACTTAAAAAGTAGCTTGTAATAGTTGACCAATTTAACAATAATGTATCAATGCGTGGCAAAAGAGGGAGCCATCTTGTTTCCATATGGCGTTTTATTTCATGAAAGTCTCTATCTACTGATTCTACAAATTTTTTCAGCCCCTCTTTTCTTACAGCAAAATGTGAAAAATGAGCATACATTTTTAAAATCATATTTTCTGTGTCATGTGATAAAAAAACTCATGGCATGTCTTACGGAATTATGCACTATATGTGCATGACAATTGCATTTAATCAAATCTGGTACTAAATTTTTCATATTTGTGAATAAAGAATGATTGACACCAAAATTAGCATTTGTATTATCAGCACGTAACCCAGATACATTAGGAAAAGATAATTTATATTACTCTAATGACTTTTCAATCGCTTCAAACATACTATCAGTAGGTTCATTACTATTTTCATAAAAATCTAATAATTTGTTTTCAATGTTATTTTAGCCATAAAATATTGTATTACTAATGGGATAAGTTTTACATGTTTTTAATGGAAGTATGTTTGTAAGCAGTAAAACAAATTATCTGTATTAATACCATCTAATACATTTTGTAAAGAATTAGGGCCCAACAACTCTGTAACTTCCATTTTTGTTCTGTCTAGATGAATTGCTGTAGCTGTAGTTGAATTTGCATAAATAATTTTATTCCATTTTATAGTACAATCCATGATATTGTAAGACAAATTATGTTTTACAGTGTGTTATGTTAGGGCTAACTCAGATGCAACAACATTTTCTTTATCACTGCATCGAGACGATGTGGAAGCAGAAGAAGTCACGGAATTTCTCAAGTAATCCAGATATTCTCCTCATTTCTAATTTTGATTTGTGTTGTTTTGTTTGCGGTGTTGTTTAACCTGAAAATAATAAGTATAATCCCGTCACCATACCCATCATCTCCAATCACCGTTAGATAGTTTATACTTTCAAAGTTATTAGGAAAAAACCGCATATTTATTTTAAGTAAAATAAAATCATTTTATGACATAAGTAAGGTCAGCGATACGAGATAAAGAATGTAAACAAAGTTTCAGGTGTTCAAAACATTTTTATTTGAAGAAATTATATGTAAACTTCGTTATCGACGTCTATATTAGACAAAGATTCGAAAGAGTTCGAATCAGTCGTTGATATAACTTCCAGAAGTAATACTCGCTCGCTATTGCAAATCACAATGTAACTCAGTAAAAGTTAGATTGTTTGCATTATTTATCTCGTTTCGTTGGCCTTACTTTAGTAGCATAGCATAGTTTAGTTTGGATATTTTATGCAACCATACCAATACACACACACCGTGCACACACAGAGAAAAGAAAATTTTTCTTCTTACTTGTCCTATTCCTGCTGAAGTAATAATTCCAGAAAATTTTCATTTCTCAATATATTCGCTTTGTGGATAATTAATTAACCAATCACCATGTCCGATTTCCCACTGACTTTTATACTTCTGCAATCGTTTATTTTTCTGTTTTGTCGTATAATATTTTTTTAAACGTTTTTTCGATGTAAAATATTCACTATCTATTTGATCCGTTTTACTATCAAATTTACGTTTTGTTGGTGTAAGTGGAGTATTCTTGTCCACGATTTACTAATTTTAGTATAGCTTAATTGTATAAAACTTTGTCGTACGTATTCTTATTGCACTCAAACCGCTTCGCACAAAATAAATGAGAAATTGTGGCAATGACACTGACATTTGAGATTTGAGGTTAGGTTGTGTTTAGAAATGGTTAAAAACGAGTGCCTATGTAATGTGGCGCTGATGAGTGGCGACATCGATTCAGCACCAGTCAATAAATTTCGATTAATAAAAAAATACTTAAAACTAAACTTTTCAAAATCTGAAAGAAATCAAATAATACGAAATAAAGTATTTTCGTGTACTTTATTGTTCTCATAAAGTATAGAGTATAATTACCTGAAATAATGTTCAATACTTTATTATAAAATATAAATTAGGGTGGCAACCCATTAGAGTTGCAACACTGTGACTACACAGTGTTGAAAAAAATTTGCTAATTTAACTTTTCCCGAAAATTTTAAATGTCCAAAAACAAAACGTATTTTAGTATAACTTAGGATAGAACCAAACATTGCTTCTAGTCGATATCGATTAAATTCATAGCGTCCAAAAAATTTTTTTCTCTAAAATGACATATATCGATCAACTTAATCAATTTCAATGACATATGGAACATTGCAAATAGGTTTTAGAGATACAATTGATTTTGAAATTGAATTGTCTATCAGTTAAGAAGTTCTATACAAAATAAAACTCTAAATTTTAACACACACACACGCACATTAGCATACGCATATCATTGCAGAAGCTGTCAGAATACTTTTTTAAGGGGCTCAAAAATAACATTGATTTGATGAAAACTCAACTTTCGGACGTTCTTGTATGACTGAATGGCTGGATGGTTGCATAGACGGATGTACGGTTAACTTGATGAGTGGATCACCGAACGGTCGCATGATCAAATGCTCTAATAGCTGGATGGCCGATTGACCGTTTGGCCGGTTAACCGGCTAGCCCGACTAGCCAGCTACAAACAGCCAGATGGATGAGTTGGTTGATGAGTGGATATGTAAATGACTTGAAGTATACATGGACGAACGAACTGTCGAACAGATGACCGAAATCGAAAATAAAATAGGAAACGTAATTGAAAACAGTACTGGCATTGGAATAGAGAGCTATACTGGGTCCGGAAATAAAAACGAAACCGGAATTTGAAACAAAAGCTAAACAGAGATTCGATCAAAAACGAAACCGAGAACGGGACTAAAAGTAGGACCCGCATTAGAATTGAAAACGAAAGGAACTAAATTGAAGAAGATAATGTAAGGGGATCAGGATCATAATTGAAAAAGAATTATTTTAATATGGAAATAAAGCAATTAATTTTATGAATCTTTTGTACTAATATTAACTATCATAATAATAATTACGATGCATTCAATCAATACTCGCTCACCGTTTCGTATGATTAAACACAAAGGCCTCTAGTATTGTGCCAACATCCGTTATGCCAATATGGATACAATATGGCAGGAAAACTAAACACGACCAAACATTGACTACGTGAAGAGAGTTGGTTTTTTTTACGCAGGTGGCATTAAAGTTTTAGAATGGGCCATTTAGAAATTGTAAAATAAAAGAACATCTTTAAATATAAAAAAAATTAACTATTTGCCAACCTTATTATGTATATTGCATCAATCTGTCATTTGTTTTTTAAAAATAGGCTCCAAAAAGAAAATTGTATCTCTAATGGCAACATGACTTAACGCAAGAAAATTTTCGTGCAATAGTTTTCTATGACTTTCGTTGCCATTTAAGCCAACAAAAAAGTTACAGTAAACTTTGGTTGGCTTTTCATGTTGAAGCTCCATCATGAAAGGCTCCTTGCCACTGTTTATACTTCTTTAACAAGTTCAAATGTGGTCGCACTAATCTAACTGGCGATCTGCGTAAGAGATTCGATCTACGTTGACAACCGAAGACAACATCAATGCTGTATGTCTCATGATAGAGACTGACAAGAGAGTGACCTGCCAGCAGATTAAAACAAGCTTAGGCATCGGTTCAAGTCAAGTGCACAAAATCCTTCAGAAACATTTAACGATCAAGAAGCTTTGTACTCGGTGGATACCTCATAATTTGACCGTAGCATAAAGACTCCGTCGTTTTAATTGATGCTGTAAAATATTAAAAGGAAAAGATTTGCCTGTGGTGACTTAAATGCTATATATGACATAGTTATAGGTGACGTAAACTGAATTTCCTGTTACGATTCCGTAACCAAATGATACTCTGCTCAGTGAACGTTTCCTTTCGGGAAGTTACCAACTAAATTAAAACAAGTTCGAATCGTCGACCAAAAAGATGGCGTTTCTTTTTAACACGTATTAAACAACAATATTTTTAAGAAACAAAAAACAGTCACTGTAGACTGATATACATTAACAACTGTTTGTCTTTTGTTTTGGAAAAATTCAGGAAAATCGACCTCACAATAGGATTCTTCTTCATCATGACAACGCCTCACCACATAGCGCCAGACAAAGAACGAACTATATGGGGACGTTAGATATAGAAACACTGGCTCACCCGCCGCACAATGCGATTTTTATTTATTTCCCATAATTAAAGAAAAGTTTCGAAAAAAAAAATGGTTTACAAACGCCAAGGAAGCAGTGGCTGCATATGAAAACGCCGACGAAGCCACCCATCATTATTTATCATTAAAATAGTCGCAAAAATTACAATTTCGTCATTCATAACGTATTTATACGAGTACTAAATTATTCCGTTTCTACTTCACTTCGACTGTACATAATAATGCGAAAAATATATTTGACGCTAACTCGAACCTGAATCGACATCATATTTAGTTAACACAATATTTCACAAAGAAATTCAACTGCTTTGACTGCTGATAGATTTCCAGGTCATCTGATTCAGGTGATGATATAACGTGACCTTAATCGCACTGGATGGCCGTGGATGAGTTTAAAGATAAATTTTCTCGAGCACATTAATCGTTCGTGCATTTTTAATGTCCGAAAATAGGTCATATGTCATTGCTTTTAATTGAGCAATTCTTATATATATATATACTAAATGGCGCTAAATAAAACAAAGTTTACAATTTCATCAACCTGTTTCTTCCAGGGAATACATGTATGGAGAAAAACTTGAAGAGCAAAAAATGTGTGTAAATTTATATATAATATCTCGGAAACGTCAATACGATTTCAATGTCAATTTTTTTTGGTAAATCTTAGCGTTTAGATAACCCGAGCAAAGCTCGATTTTTCAGCTACTTACTTACTATTGAAATTATAAGTAATGTAATTTTAAAAATCATCAAAAGTCCCAAACTCGTTTGAGAAGAAAATAAGGCTGCAAGACATAGTGACTTCTTACGAGCTTTTTATAATGGCATATTTCTTCCAAAAGTCCGATAAGCGAAAACTTCTTCAGAAAATTTAAAACCTTTTTGAATCAGTTTGGAATAACATAATTGGTTTTTCTACGAAGTTAACGAAAGTTTCGATTTTAAATATTTGTTTGTACACTTTAAACATTATTTTTTTTTATCTGTATAAATACATTATATACATATGTACCTAATTTTGTCGACGTATAATTATGGTGTAGTTGTAAATATTTTTATGTGTAACTTTTTTCAAAACTGTGAACCATCGGCAACTACATTAACTAAAATGAACAATGATTATTCATCCATGAAAATTCATCTAAACTACATCTAACAAACCTAAGAAGTGAACACGACTGCAGTAAGGACCGGGTCAGAACAGAAGCGATTTTAAGAATATTATTATGTTTTTCAATATTTTCTTACGACTACTGCAATGTAACAACGTATGAATATATTCAATCTGCAATATTCCCCAAAATCCCAGCAATCTTATCTCAACGTTAAAATCCCGCATCGGAGTCTACGATTCCCCAAATTTCATTTAATTCGCTGATGCTTATCCTCGGAACAGATACAATATCGGGTAATATCGAAATGCGATTTAGAAGATGAAGGTGGTTCTCAGCTTGTGGAATAAAGATGAGGTATCTCATCCTGGGCTTACGGCTTAGAGCCGTATTGTCTCGAATGTTCCCTGTATTTACATCCAATAGGTTTTTCATATTCAGATCATGTAAAAAATCGAAATCGCATTTAGGTAAGTGAAACATGTATTACAAAATGTTTAGGTAATGGCTTTAAGAGAAATTTATTATGAAACGAAGACAACATATGTTTCTTATTGGTTAGCGTCTATTACAATATTTATACGTTATACTATTTTAATACACATAATGTTTCATTTTTCTTTTGTATCACATTATTTCCAATATATGTGTAATTATATATATATAACAATAAAAGTTTTAAAAAGTCTAATTAATTTCAGTTTAGAAAACAGACTCACTATTCAATGAATAAATATTGTGTTTAATAAGGCTTCCTTTTAGGTCAAAATCTTACAATTACCACGTGAGTACGTGCGTGCGTGATTGTGTGTGGGGATGTATGTAAACCACATTTTTTATGTAAAAATTTTTAACGGCTTAACCGATTGAAGCTAAACTTTGGCATTCCAAAGAGTTCCATCAAACTTCGATATTCTAAAAATTTGAACTAATTCGAATAAATTGATTTCAAGATATTTTTAAAAACTATAGCATTTTTAAATGTTGTTTTTTTGGAATGACTTTTAAACAGCTTTACCGATTGATTCCAAAAACTACTCAGCTCTTAACATTGAAGAATCATGTCGATCGCCGCCAAGCCAGTCAAAATCGGTTTATTCATTCACGACATATCGTGAACGAAAAAATCGCAAAAAGTGTTTTTTTCAAAATACTCCAAAATTTTATACCTAATTAAATACATGTTCTGTATTCTTTGATAGAACTTGTAAACCTGCGTTGATTGTTGCTAGTTCAGTCAAAATCGATTAATTTGTTCAAGAGATATCAATAACAATAATTAAAAAAAAACTTCTTTTAATAAAATTCTAAATCGATTATCGAATCAAATTCGCATTCTTAAAATTTTTTACTCATAAAATCGCGTCAAATCCTGTATATTTTAGAGTGTTTCCAACTCGAAAACAGCGGAAAGTTTTAGGATTGGCCTACAGGGTTAACCGCTTTTCTAATTTTTAATTTAATAGTTAAAAATGGTATTTAAATATTTTGTTATTACTTTAATCGAATTAGTAGATGACACTTTGTTTGTGAGAAAACATTTGAAAAACTTGACTGGACCGTCTTTCAGTTAATCAAATATTTTGCAGCAGATGATGTAAAAATCTTTTTCGTTATTATCTCTTTTTACGTCTTAAATACGGCAAACATAGAAAATGCAGCTGGATTCGGTTATTTGCCTGGACATCTGCACTCTCCAAGATACTGCACAAATATTTTTGAACGTCCACGGCATGAAAATAATATATGCTACTTTACCATGTACATCGACGTCCACGATAACGTGACGTGCAGAATTATAAAGGCGACTATTTTCTAAGAACTTTATCACGGCTATATTAAAAGTTTTTAAGATTTAAATGAAAATGGTTGCTAACCAACTTTAAATCGTTATAGGTTCTAAACGGTGAACTAAAATGAGAAATGATTAAAGAAAACTATGATGAATTTCAAAGACTTATTCAATGATACTTTACTTGACATAGTAGGTTGACTTCTTATGTCATACTTGACATATATGTTATGACATATATAGTTCCTTATTACTCTATATATGACACTTTACTGAGTATCATATATAGTACTAAGGAACAAACATACATACACTGAAACGGATTCTTAGGTCTACAAATAAAAATACTAAAATATATTACAAGTTCATAGAAACGCTATGTTGTCATTTCTTTAGACGAGCTTGAGTCTTTGAAAATAATAATAATAAAAAAACAGTTTTTGTTTCGGACGTCTTTAGTTCGACTAACGCGTTTTTCTAAAAGTATATAAAAAAAAATCATTGTAAGAAAAACGAGTTTCGGTTCACGTACATTGTTAGGGACATGTATCGTTGTTTAAACAAGCGTGCTTTTAAAGGCACGCTTGACCATTCATAAAAAATATATAAAGGGAACGTACACAGTACACATTATGCTATAAGAAATTTGGCCCTAATTTGGCTGTCTGAAAATATTAAATTTGAGGTTTTATTATAAATTTATATACATTTCACTATAGGTATTGTGTTATCATGTTTTGTTCACATCTTGATATAAGGACAATTTTTGGATAATATCATGAGTTGTATTATTGGATATGATTATGATTAACCTTAAGAATTGAATTAGGTGTTATATTTACGCACTTTGATTTAGATGATTAGGTGAAATATCGATTATTTAATTGATTCGAAATAAGTTGATGGTATATTTATTTATAATTAATTAAATGAGATATAAGTTATCGCTTTATTTGATTGTTTAGATTTGATGGTTGATATTTGATTGATTTATTAATACTTATTCATTGTTAGGTGACTTGATTTTATTTGATTATTTCATAAAAATTGATTATTTCGATTCATGACGTGAATTGGACTACTATTTTTATTTATTTATATTGCAAGTTTTAATTAAGTTTCGCATATATGACTCTTTGTAACAATCTAACAACAACAGGCAATGTGCGCACTTTTTGCGTCAGTGTCTCTAGAAAAAAAAGACAGAAAGCGGCATTTGTCTTTACGAAAACAATTGAAGAGAAGATAATACGGCCGCGGCCGGGCGATGTGATGATGCGCGGACGCTGGGCGCGCGGGGTAAGGATAGTTGATTTTGGAACACGCGAAAGGCGAGTCAATTTTAGAATCACGAGGGATGAGGTCGTGTCTTGAAGGAGAAACGGTGAGAGTACGAGTTTCAGCGAAGCGGCCTTAGCAGTTCATCGAAAAGATCACGGAAGGTGATTGATGCAGGAAAGAAAATACTAAATATTTATTTTTATACTGCAGATTTCTTAATAAATGACTAGACTTCGATTGGCAGTTCATTCTTATGAATGAGCACTGGCTCCCGGAGCTGTCCCTAATACTGAAATAAAGGTTATTAACCGAGATATTGAAGTTCCCCTTTTGCATTTGATCTATCTCGGTGATGTCATATTTGAAAGTACCGGAGATATATGAGCAGGTTTGATACGTATAAGGACTATTCATCGAGGGTTATATGGGTGCCTGAGTGAGGCTCCATCTGCAAGGAGGTCAGATCAAACGCCTGGTTCCATTGCAAATTGAATTTCTAACTCCAGAGGTGGTTTTAGTACACAAAAATAAAACATTGAAATAAAGTCACGTAATAAGTAATTTGCTAAAAAACTGCTGTTTAAATATAGGAAATCTTGCGCAGCACGATCATAAGAATTATATTCTAAATTCTTAACTATAAGGTTTTACTGTATATATTTAATCTAATTTTATTTTCTTTCTTCGATTTAACTTTATTGTATATTATTTTATTTCACTGTGTATTGTGTAAGATGTGTTGTTTACCTATTGCATTTTAATTTTGAGGTGTAATTATTTGAAGTTATTTACTTGAAGAAATTTACATAATTAGCATTCTAATACATGTATGAACGAATCGGAGTGTTCTAGCGCACTTAGGAAATCAAATTGTAGGTTTGGATGATTTTATTGAGATTGATATTTTATTCGATATTATTTGTCTCGTTTGAGTCCTGAGTTAATACCAATCGATATTTTGATGATATAATGTTTGATTTGCCTATAATATAGATAGTCTCATACTGAGCTTCTTACGTCAATAGCCCAAGTGCTAAAGATCTATTCCGAGGTTGCGATGTTTGAGAAGTATCGAGTATACGACTTTATTTTATACAGATATTTTCAATGTGACCGAAATTCTAGAAAACTCAGAAAATTAATTTTTTTTTTTTCTTTATAATTGAACACATAAATTTTTTATTGTTATATCTTACGGATTGGTGAGCTCTGTTGTGCCGAACAATGCAATTTACATAGCCACGTAATTATATGCCCCCGAACCCCAAAACTCAACAGAAGCAGGATACGGTCGCTTTAAATACCTAACGGTCGCTACTGTAGATTGATTTTGCTACAATGTACCGAACGAGACGGAAAACACCCTGAAGCTGTAAGTGCGGAAAGAGAGCATCCAGCTCTATTTTTCGTAGAGCGTGAAAATCGCGCGAAACGAAACATCAGCCTGTGGAGTTTCGAGACAATCCGATAAAATTTAGGTTCAGATCGTGAACCCTATGAGAGTCGAATTTCTGCTCCCGATTCAAAGCCTGACGGTTCCGCGCTACATAATTTTATTAAATTAATTGACTAGAAGATCCCAAGTGCTAAAGCACACATGTATAATCAAACAGTAAATATACATGTAGGTATACATACATATATACGCTAATAAACACATTACACTCCTTTTCGTCCCACAGTAGGGTAATAAATGCGTTAAGACAATAACATTGTATTAGTACGTGATACAATGGCAGAGCGGTTTGAGGACAAGTAATCAATGATAGCTGAAATCAACGTATCTATGGTAGAAAATGTAACATTACTCTAGACTAAGGAATGCTAAATATACCGGAAAATAATGAAATTTCTTTCTCGGCCATTTTAAAAATTTAATCGTTTTCCGCAATATTAGCTCAAGCTATTACTTGTCCGAGAAGTATTAACGGGCGTGTACACGAGCGGTTTGCCGTAGCTTAGAAACAAAGCCATATGTCCAAGCAATAAAATCATGCTATAAAATATTTTCTCAATGCGCGACCGGAATGGGCAACGATATTGAACATAAACTTTATGAAGTAGTAACTGTGGTATATCAATTGATTTCTTTATTACCCTCGGCTTATATAGAAGCAATAAGACGAAATAACTGAGATATTTATAATAAAAAATTGCTGAGAAGTCACCTGCTCAACGTTTTGATGTGTACACATTTTCCTCATCAACAAATGAATATATAAAAGAAATCAGAGTCAGCTGAAGTAGTATGTTATGTGTTTCCTACCAGGTTATTGTAATAAAATATGTAATTATATTGATTAAAATTTGCAATTTTTTATATAGACTATTAAATCAAGTAAAATAATAACAAAGAGAATAAAAAATTTTAGAAACTTTCTTCATAATGATTTCTGTCAATTTTCACGACATTCCGCTGTCGACAAGTTTTTAGAGTTAGTTACTATGTGCCCGCACTTTATTTGAAAATAATATTTAAATTGCATTTTTCCCTTACACTACCTTTGTTAAAATAAAGTAAAGACATTACAATGTAATAAGAGTAGGATAGATAGTATATTGTATATATCTCTCTCTCTCGTACAAATGTGTCATGGCGGATCCTTGCTTGTAACAGAACGATTGTGTGCAATATAAATAAATTCATTTCAAGTTAATTACGCTTATATTCTATTTATATTTCATCTGGTTATGGGCCCAGGTCACTAACTAGCTTGGATTAATAAAAGTGTGGCTAAAGGATTGCAAATACATACTGTAGCGAAAATAGTCAGAAATACCGGCGGCGTGGGTTGACGCCATTTTTGTGGTTAGAACACCGGGAAGGAAAATACTTGTCTACTATCATTGGGCAAGGCAGGAGAGTCTACAGGAAGGTTGTGAAATGGATTCGACACAGGGTGGAAGTGGACAACAGAACGTCATGAAGCTGGAGGGTTCCAGAAATTGGAATGTTTGGAAGTTCCAAACGTCCGTGTTGCTACGAGGTCAAGGTCTTTACAAAATCGTGGACGGGACAACAGTAAAACCTGAAGATGATACTCAGCGTAGTACTGGGAAACCCAGGATGCGCGAGCTCAAACGCTGATAGTTACGAGGATGACGGAAGAAGTCATGTTGCATATCATCTCGTGCGATACGGCGGCGGCTATGTGGAGGAAATTATTAAGCGTGTATGAACAAAAATCTGAAACAAGCATTCACATTGTGCAACAACGCTTTTTTCAATTTAAGTTCGAAGAAGGAACTAAAAAAAAAGGTATATGAACCTAGTGATAGTGATGAGTGTGGTGAGGTTGTGAGACGTGATGTAGATCCTAAAAACAAACGTATTAGGAAGCAGACTGTTTTCTATAATTGTAATAATGTAATGTTAGATAACTGTGAGCCAAAAACTTATTGTGAAGCTATGAATAGTCCGGATGCATGTAAATGGCAGGAAGCTATTCAAAGGGAGCTAAAAACTCTTAAAGATAATAATACTTGGAGTATTTGTGACATACCCGATAATGAAAAAGTTATAAGTAGTAAATGGGTATTTAAAATTAAACGAAATAATAGTAATATTCAGTACAAGGCACGTTTGGTGGCCAGAGGGTTTGAACAAAATGATATATTAAATCTAAATGATGTATATGCACCTGTTGCAAAGTTGAGTACATTCAGACTATTTTGGCTATAGCAACTAAGTTAAAGTTATATGTTTACCAAATGGATGTAACTGGAGCCTTTTGTATGGGAGATTAAAGAAAATGTATACATAAGCACCAGATGGCGCTTATGACAATGATAAAAATATTGTAAAGCTAAATAAATCATTATATGGGCTAAAGAAGTCTCCGAAATATTGGAACGAAAAATTTAACTCTATTATGATCAGGGAAGGTTTTAAACGATCTAAATGTGACCCATGTTTGTACTCTAAATGTAACGATTCAGAACAAATATATGTTCTCTTATACGTTGATGACATGTTGATGTTTGGTAGTAATGAAGAACATATATCAAATTTAAAGTCAATGCTAAACAAAGAATTTGAAATGAAAGACTTAGGCCTAATTTCAGAATTTTTGGGGATAAATGTAAAGCAGAATTTAAAAACAAATGTTACAGAATTATGTCAAAAGACTTACCTAGAAAATGTGTTAAAAAGATTCCATATGTATGATTGTAAACCTATTTCAACTCCCATGGATCAGAATTTTAATTGTAAAGAGCTTGAAAATGATAAATGCAAAGGCAATATTGAGAACATCTGTAGAGAGATCGTTGGGTGTTTAATGTATGCAGCATCAGGCACAAGACCTGATATTTGTGTTGCCGTATCAATATTAAGTAGATATCAAGATTGCGCTAGTAACATGTTATTAATCAACTTAAAAAGGGTTTTGCGATACATTAAACACACATTGAATTATAGATTAGTTTATAAATGTGATGATAGCAATCCTGTTGGATTTTGTGATGCTGACTGGGGAGGGGACCTTCGAGACAGGAAGTCCACTACTGGTTACTGCTTCATGTATTCGAATTGCCTAATATCTTGGTGCTCTAAGAAGCAAAGTACTGTGAGTCTATCATCAGCAGAATCTGAATACGTGGCAATGAGCATGGCTGGAAGTGAGGCATGCTGGATTGCTAATGTGTTATGTGATTTCAATGTGAGTAATGTTTGTCCTGCTATCATGCATTGCGATAATCAAGCTGCCATAACGATTGCCAACACAAATAGTGTTAAACGATTAAAGCACATTGATATCAAATATCATTATATAAGGGAACTGATTGAAAATAAAAGATATGTATACAATATGTGACAACAAGAGATCAAATTGCTGATATGTTAACGAAGTCCCTCAATGGTAATACACTTTTAAAGTTTGTGAAGCTATGTGGTATGAATATGTAGATTATTCTTGGTTCAATGGCTTTCTTATTTTCTTTTGATGTGTAGGATAAATGTAAAAGGGATGATTAAAACATATACCTTTTCAATTGTCACATAATTTGTTAATTAATGTTATTACATTGACGGGGGGTGTTAAAATAAAGTAAAGACATTACAATGTAATAAGAGTAGGATAGATAGTATATTGTATATATCTCTCTCTCTCGTACAAATGTGTCATGGCGGATCCTTGCTTGTAACAGAACGATTGTGTGCAATATAAATAAATTCATTTCAAGTTAATTACGCTTATATTCTATTTATATTTCATCTACCTTTTTTCTAACCAGTCTGATGTTTTATTTTCTTTACTAAATCAATCATTTACAATCGGTTTTGTCACCAAAACAATATTGGCGGCCTAAAAGTTACATACCCTTTAATAGGTGCAGAATGGTAGATCCAATTTAATCAGTGAAAATTTAGTCCCATATGTGTGTCGTGACACTCTATTAAATCTAACACGAACCAATTTATAAGCTGAAGCTAGATCGAGCAGATTTATGAGCTAAGAAACCATGTTTGTGGATGTCGGCCCCATTTGTGGAGCTCTATTTGCTACGTAAGTCATGAGCTGTCACATAATAGATTGCCCACTGGAAATGCCTGTATATAGTGATACTGTTTTTCTTTTCTACAGATATGGATATATATAAATTACTCCATTTCGGATTTTCTCTGAATTTGCTGGAGAAACAGTACATTTTATGGTATACAAAATATAAATTATCATTTGTTATTCCATATATCAAATGAAAGTATACTGACAAAATAAAATTACAGAGCATACGTGTGTGATGGAATGGTCGCCCTAAAAAACTTCTATACAGACGAAATTGATAGCCTATTAAAAAAGGGCCTAAGTTTAAGCACTCGAAACCAACGAACTTGAATGAAAAGATTGCCGATCAACATCGGTAACGCAGAAGCGACTCCTCTGGTATTGTCCGTGGACGGCGGTGACTATCTACTTTCTAATAACTAGCATGCTTTTCACCCTTTATAAATACCATAAACATGTAAAGCCTATCAATGGATGTCAATGATGCAAGAGATGTCTGCAAAGTTCACGACATGTGGAATTTTATAGTCTCAGCCTACCCTTCTAGGAAATATACGTAGGTTTACATTGTTATACTATTATTATTATTATTGTATCGAATATTTTTACAACAGTACATTCGCGTCGCTGCGGGTCAAACAAAACAAACAGGCAAACGCGTAATGGTATCATCGATTTTCGTCTTTGAAACGATCGAATCATTCGAACGTTGCAGCGTCTCGACGGTCTATTAAACGGGCCACCTACGGGCAGGTTTTGTAAAGTGCCCTTATCGACTAGTTTTTCGTTCGCCTTTTACAATGGGGAAAATCTTATCGAGCGAGTCGGTAGCGAGCGACGGCCGCGTTTTAGGTTACCACCTGAACGCGTAGGCGCCGAGACACGGAAAATCGCGTTCGGCCACAATGTAGGTTAAGGACTGAATCGTTTAGTTGTGTGTTATCGCGCCGACAAACCGATTGCTGCGCACGCGATTGTCGGCCCGAGCTATTTACGCCCCGCAGGCCGATAAACTTGGACCCGGGGAAATTGTACCTGTTTGTTTATGACCGTCGGCTGCTACACTAGCGAGTGCTATCGAAAAAGTGTACACACCTGCGGCCTACCGCGACGACGCGTTTCTGGTTTAGGATTTCGAAGACTTTAAACTTTTTCAGAACACTATTAAAAATATTGGTGTGTAATAAGTCACAGACGGAATTTAAGTTGGAGCTGTCTAAGAATAGCCCAGAAATAGGCTGATGCATATTTTATAAATTTGCTTTTCGAATTTTAATACCCTTACAGACATTCTTTTTCATTTGTATTTCAAATGTGGTTTTCTTGTGAGATAATATATTGATATACTTAAAACCTACCATTTGGTATATAAACCAAGAATATAAAGTGTGTGCGATTTTTTATGAAACTTCTAATAAATAACACATAAAATAGTATGTTGTTTTCAAAAATTGCGAAAAAAAGATAATTTTAGACAAACTTTATAAATGGGGCAAAAGATTCGTATGGATTATGCTATTGAGTCAATTTCCTCAACTTTATTAAACTATTTAATGAAAGTTCTTCACTCAACGCATATATAAAATTTATTATATGTAAAATAAAAAAGGAATGTTTAAAGAAAACAGCGATTGATAAAAAACTCAAGACCAGAAATAATAATTAAACTGTGTGTACGTTAGTCCGCTATACAGTACCACATTCTTTTAAAGGGTTCTGTGTGCGCACGTTCGGTAAAGTTCCCGTAGATATACAACATTTACCCTTATATAAATTAAGGAACATGATTAAACAATCACTCAGTAAAACCGGAAAAGTGCGAGTCGAACTCGCGCATGAAAAGTATGTACCACCGTACAACATTGAACACTACACCCTTCTTAAATTTCGAAAATAATTAATAAAAAAAAACGAGAATAAAAATTAAAATAAAAATGCTGGATAAAATATGTTTCTTTTACGGGCACCCTTTTAAAATTTTATTTTTATTATTTGTTTTTGTAGCGACTATAGAAATACACATTATGAAAATTTTAAAGGTCTACTAAACTATGGTTCATAAAATAAAGCCCGCCAACAGACAGCCAGATAGCGGAGGCTTAGTTACGAGTCTCGTTGTCAGTCTTAGGGTAAGGAACCCCAAATAATGGTATTACACAATATCCGAATATTTGGAGGACATCCATAGTCATAACCAGGTTAACCTTTTACAGGCCTGTTTAATTGTTTTTAATTTGGACATTTATGATATCATTAGAAAAAAGTCTACCCTTAAGTTTCACGCTCGTCCTTTTTGAGAGAAAACTGCCTTCCCAACTAGCGTTAAAGTGTTAAGTGACAAAAATTATGCTAGGTCGTAAAAAAATATGACGTAATTCAAATGTTATAAATGGCACTTAAATTATATAGGTTATCCTATGAAATAAAGTTATTTTGAATTTGAATTTGAACTACACTCATAAGAAAAAATATTTTCCATAGTACGCAGCGCCCTGCTGAAAACACAGCGGCCAGCTTTGATGTTGTTGACCAAAGCTTACAGGACTATTATCACGGCGGCTCTGCCGGTTCTGGCCGGAGTGCTGCCGGCTCACATGGAGGTGATTATAGCGGGCAGGACTGATTGCGAACGAGAGGGGCGAACTGCGGCCAAAGTTAGGGTGTTCAGGCGTCGAGTGAGGGAGGAGATGATGAAGAATTGGGATGCTGAAATGAATGGTAGGGAACTGTATCGCTACTTCCCGGACGTGTCGGCAAGGCTCAGTTCTGACTGGGTCGAGCCGGACTACCAAGCCTCGCAGCTGCTTACGGGCCACGGATGTTTTCGGAAGCGTCTGCATGATCTAGGTTTGAATGAAACAAGTATGTGTTTATGTGAACAGACAGACGAGGACATGCACCATGTCCTGTGGTCATGCCCTCTATACGACGATATTAGGAGCGAAATGCTGAGCGGAATAGAGGTGCTGCAAGTGGGCCCGGTATACTATGCGGATCTCATGGGCACACAGGCGAACTTCAGACGGTTGGTAGAATACGCGCGTGCATGGCACGGATTGCGTGGCGGCCAGAAGTGAAGAGAAGACAAGAAGCCTACAAGAGAGAAGACCAGAAGCCTACAAGATAGAAGAGCTGCTCGGCAACGGAGTCCGTTTCTGTGGCGTACAAGCCCTAAACAGGGAGAGTTGTGATCAGGGACATGGTACTGAAATATAGAAATAACTTGTAAGAAGCATGAAGAGTCGCGGGACTAGATTTAATCGGTGTCTCGCGGCGATTCTGCGATTCGGTCCATATGACCTAGATGTCGGAGGGGCCATGGGAGGTGGTGGGATTGCCCATAAGAATATGCGTTCGCTACTTTAAAGTGGAGTAATTTGGTACATTGCAATTTGTTTATAGAGCTCCAGGGTCATGTAAACCAGGGTCAATAATTAAAACTGATAGATGTTTTATTTATAATTTTAATACTCCTGCAATTATTATAACAGTACATCGTATGAATTTTACATTATTTATTATTCTATTATATGTTATTTTATTATTCGCAATGGAAAGTAATAAGTATCGTAATATTATTTAAGCAGCGGAATAGTAGTAAAGTTTTGTTTATCCATTTAAAAGTACGTAAAAAATTATAGATAATACTAAAAAATACCTAAATAAAGAAAAAGGTGGGTGGTAGTAAAACCTTTGAGTTTTTTTGCCATGTTTTTATGATGTGGATTTATTAATTCCGAGTTTAAGTTCAAAACCATCCAGCAGTTTTTTTCTTTTATTTTGTCGGTCGACAACCAACGACTATTAATCACGTGGTAATGCGACACGGGCATAAATCGACACGGGACATTAAATAACACGTTAATTCAATTTCATTGCGTAAGATATAAATTTTCAAACGTGATCATTTGTACAAAAACTTTCTAGCTATGTCCGTGTAAACAGGGTACATGTATTATTTTAATCAGAACACAAACAACGCACGGTACCGCCGAGCTACCGCCGAGCGGTATCGCTTAAACGGCCGAGGTAAAATAACACTCCGGCCGTGAAGTACGAGAACTTAATAATATTCAATTAAATGCTAAATTGTACCGCCGCTCGCGAAACATCGCGGCGACCGACGGCGGCGCCCCCCCCGCGAGCTGCCGGCACGCAGCTGTAAACTTTTAATTAGTGGCGCTCGCCGGTTGCGGCCGATCGCGATAACGCGTCGGGGAGCTTCGACGCGCCTTTGTTTGGATCCCACCGCCGACGACGGCGGCGCCCGGCGGGGATCCAACACTTTGTATAAGCGATATCATATATATTTACAGGAACTCCATACTTTTGATGTTTTTCCTTTAAAATATGAAGCGCTATAAATTTTGTGTGAGTTTAATTTGAATATCAAGCCGTGAGAGATGTTCAACGTTAGCTATTTCAGTTTCTTTTATTTTATGCTTGAAAAGTGACACACATAGAAGATTTTTAATTACGACGTCTACACATAGACGTCATAATTAAAAATCTGTTTATAAAAAAGTAACAAGCAAAATAAGTCGCAATTATTTTATTCTTTTCAAAAACAGTTGCTCATATTTTTCAAAGTTTTCCATGTTTCTGTATGCGGGATTAACGCACATTCGACCGTTTGAAAACGGATCACATACGATCGTAGGTCGAAAATGTAATCTTACATATGATTCCGTTTAGAAGCTCAGAATTTAAAATCCTGGATAACTGTACACGCGCCCGTAAAATAAAATGTTTTGAAAAAAAATTTGGTTGCCTGTAAAGTCGGTATACGGGCGAAAGTTTTACGTGACAACGACTTTGAATGGTAAAATCATTTTAATGTGAATATTCATTCGTATAGTAGGAAGAAGGATGAAATAATAGTAACAATTTAAAACATTTATTTATACAAAGAATTATATTTAAAACATTAATTTATACAAAGAATCTCGCACTGAATTTCATATTAACAAAATTTTATTTTTACCTTTACACATACATACGTATTTATATACAAATATACATACAATAACTTGCAATACATTTGCAAGCTATGCACTAATTCTCTAGTGCTGCGCGCGCGGCAGACCGATCATAGTTGAGTGGGAGAGAGACGCAAGGCATTCGGCGGGCCTCTCTCTCGTTCGGTGACTCATCGTTACGTTACCGAGCGTTACACCTTTTTCATAAGTGACTCCCAGCCGCAACCTAATTTAAGACGTTGTCACGTCAAAAAAAGGCTCTCCTTCACAAATATCGCCCGCGGCACGCAACGCGCGCCGTCTGACAAATGGCAGTCGCGCCTGCCCATTTATTTGGGCAGTTTTTAATGAGGCGGCCGCCCGCGCCCCGCCCCGCCCCGCCGCCGCCCACGCCGCGCCACTTATCTCGCGTTTCAATCGGGGCGTGACCACTCACGCTATTCTTTCAGCACGTTATTAATTTAGACAACGCCCTTGCTCATCGCGTTTTGATTGCTTTTTAAGGCGACTACATACTTCAATTAGCAGCCGATCCAAAATACACGTTTTCTCGAGTAAATTGTGAAAACTACAAGCATATGCCAGATAATAAAAAATAGATGCCGTAGATATTAATGCAAACTACCAATAAAATTGCTGAAAAAAAAGATTTAAAATTTTTAAATCGAAATATCTTTAAAACTTAAGATGAGAGATGCAATTATTTTTACACGAGGAGAATGAAAGATTCTTGTCGAGGGCAGCTATTTGTCATATTCTTCATTTATTCTATACAATTAGATAAATAAAATAACGAAATAAAATATGCGCTCTTCACTTCATGCCAAAGGAATAAGTAACGTCCAAATGTGGATAGCATAGAGATAGTAATAATGATTCAAAGCCCTCAATTCAGCTCAAGCAGTCGATGTGTTCGCACGTGGTTTCTGTCTCTTGTTCTGACGCTTATCATTTTGAGTGTTTAACTGATTTTTATATGAATATAAAAAAATAATATAAATGAAATATGTTTACCTACTAACAATATCACTCTACGATTGTTTGAATAATGTTATTACATTTATAGTCTTGAAAACACAATGGGTCGTAGTCAACTGACGTCTGATGTATCGTATCAAATATATATGTATAGGACAATAGTTTGCAATTCAATTGCAAGAGGCAAAATAAAACTTCTATTTGTTTCTCTGTAAGTAAAGAATGCAATTTTATTTATCGAGTAGGTTACACACTGATATAATCCTTACAAGACTAAAACAATCTTACCTGTAAGTAAAGAAACGACAATAAAAGTTTATTGCTATCACCTCTCGATGCATATAGCTTAACTAAGTACGAAATCAATTAGCAAATAAGATTAAATATAATTCAATGGTCTCAGCATATTTGTCTTTGACATTTTTGACAATGACAGCTCACCCACGAACTAGCAGTGCGATCATTCTCTTTACATATATATATATATATATATATATATATATATATATATATATATATATATATATATATATATATATATATATACCATTCTGTAGGTAGTGACGTAGTCCCATTGCTGTAGAAATTTTAAGACTTCTAATCAAGAAACTGCGACAAAAAGTTTTGACATTCCTCTCTTGGTGTTAACCTAACATTGCTTAATGAATTTTGAAAAAACCAAAATAGGTGAAAATCTGAAGGTGCAAGGTCAGGACTATTTAGTGGATGCATTAAAACTTCCCAATCACACTCTCTCAACATTTGCCAAGTGGATAAAGAATTGTGTGGTCTGAATTTATCATAGTGAAAAACCACACCCTACGTGTGGATCAATTCCGATCCGGTTTTTTTTTACTTATTGCTTGAATCTAATCAACTGTTGGCAGTAGAGATACTAATTAATACTTTTTCCCGGCAATAAAAGCTTATAATGAATATTGCCCTTCCAATCCCACCATACATATAGAATCAACTTAATGCGAGTTGATCAGGGTTTGCCTATAGTATGTGGACCTTGCATACCTTCTGACCATGATCTTTTTTGCATGTTCTTATCATGGGTAATCCATTTTTCATCGTTAGGAATCAATCTTTTCAAAAACCATTCGGTGTGATTACGTTTCAATAAACAATCGGTAAATTAAGTATACGATTAATTAGATTTCTTTCAGTGAGCTCGTGCGGGACCAAAGTATCGAGCTTTTTTTATATATTAAGCGTTTTTCAAATGAGTCAAAACAGTTTTGTGGTTAATCCCCAGCTTCTTAACTAAGTTGTAAGAATTAATATGCTGATCTTGCTCTACTTTTTCCGAAATCCGACTCGACTTTATCCGTAAAGGTCGACCAGAGCGGTATTCACCTTTGACATCAAAATTACCGGACTGAAAACGCTTGAAACAGTTTTGTGCAACTCTAACCGACACTGTACAAGTTCATAAACGTCACAATTTTTTTTCGTAGCTTATGTCGCATTTTTCCCTTTTCTGTAATGAAACTTCGAAATATATAAAATGCCTATTTTAATTTCATTTATTTTGGTAGACAGAAAAACGATAGAAAAATGGCGGAACACCGTTCTTACTTTTAATTTTTCTTCGTTTAAGATGTTATGTATTTGATGCTATCAAAACTAGCCAGATACAAACAACACAGCCAATGATATTTTACTGCAACGTTTTACTTATAAAATACGAAAAACCTTTTTCGCTGGTCTAATATAAAAATTAGAATGATAGATACATAACATTATTCCTATTTAGGACATTTTTAACCGATTTCAATAAAAAGGAAGAGTTTCTGAATTCATCGTAATATACATAACTTACGATGAATTGAGAACCTCCTGAGTGAGAGTTCTGGCGACACATTCCTCCTCCATCACCCCACAACCTTCCGTCAGCACCATCCCCTCTCCATCAGCCCACTCTTCCTTCGTCATATATTCTATTTCTACCAGAGAGGCCGGCCACAGACTGGTAACTCCTCCGTCGCGTGTGTCCATGGGCAACGGTGGCCATCTATACTTTGGTAGCTTTTATGCTCGTTTTGCACCTCAAAATGCTATTAATAAATTAAAAAAAATTTTTTTAATCGCTTCTTAACTTCACAGGATCATCAACTGGGCCGTTCTTAAGATTTTCAGAAAATTTCTTTAAAATCGTTACAGGCATTTTGGACGTACACACACACACACACACACACACACACACACACACACGCATATATATATAGATATATTAGCTGAGTGTTCTCATAGGAAATAAGAACCCAAGTAAAATACTCTGAAGGCCATCATTCAGATTTAAGGTCAAACATTGCTAAGAATTATAGTAAAATATTTTAGGTTTTATTCGGTGATTTAATAACTTTATTGATTTTGCATGAATGAAATAAACAAAAAAGAGTATTTATGTATTTTATATTTTTAGTACTCCGCATCTCTAAAAGGAAAAAAGAACTCTAATAGAATTATTTCCTTGCTCAACTGTTTGTCTGTCCGCCTGACTGTCAAGATCCTTTTTCTCGAAGACTCATGAAGGTATCAAATGGAAATGAAATGACAAATACTAAGATCTGTGATTCCTATAAAAATTAAAATTCGAAGTCAATGTAATCTAAAAATACGGCCAAAATATGGCCATAATTTATGCCTTGTATTTTGAAACTCGCGTGTACATCAAAACTTACTTCCCACTGATCTAGAACATTGAGCAAGAATTTTTTTAGAATAAAATAGCAGAGAAAAAACGAAAAAGGTTTCACAGCAAAAGTAAAGGAAAAAAATTTCATTCATTTGTAGTTATTATAGTTTGTATTGTATTATTTTCAAAAATATTCTTTTGTCCTTACAAATTTTTACTTGTAATTGAATTATGTGAATATTATAAAAAGTGTTATCCCTTATATTGGTCTAATTTACAGTCCAAATTAGACCAATATAAGGGATAACACTTTTTAACTTGACACTAAAACCACTTAAGTTTTTAAAAAATTCGGATATTTGCAAGAAAATTAGAAAAAAATTTGCCGCAAAACAAAAGTTTTGGTATACCTGGAACCAATGTCGTGCCAGTATTGGTATCGAAAATACGAAGAAGTTATCGAGACTCTTATGAAATATCTACATATATAATTAATTTTGTACGACACCTCTAGGTGCTAGTCGTATTCGCATTTGTACATTTTTTTAACGATAAATATTTCCTCTAATTTAAAATTACTAGGAATTTTATAGTAAATAAATTGTAAAAACTCGGTTTTCTCCGATTATATTTTTAAAGACTTATTGTAATTTAAATATAGCTGTTACTTTTTATCACTCTTTTTGAAATGAAACTCACAAATTTAATTAATTACGTTGCAGTGCAATTTTTAATGTATTTAATTAAAAATTGCATTCGCCTAACATTTCGTACAGTAAGCTTAAACCAATTTAAAAAAAATTTAAAATTTATTCTCCAAAATTTAAATAACAATACTCATGACAAGAAAACTGCATCTTTTTGGTCGTTAAGAAAGCTTCCATTAAAAAAAGAATTGAACCATAAGGTCAACCTGTATGATTTATTTTAAAGAAAATGTTTGTTTTTCATATTGAATAAATTCTGCAGCTTTACGTCGGGTTAGTTGGTTTGTTTGTATCTTAAAAACAAACCGAAAATTTCTTAAGGAGTAGCAATATTAAGAAACATTATTAACGAGCTTAATAATTACACAATTTTCTTTATATTGTTATATGACACAGTAAAATTTTAACCATATGTTTTCATCGTTTTATCACAATTTGTGGGGTCACAAATAAAAGTTATTTATTAATTGTCCTAGGATACATTTTTACTCCGACACGTACAATTCTAGTGTTTATTTGCCTATCTAAATTGCTAAAGGTCATGGTTGGTCATGTAGACGATTCTGAATTTATGTTATTTTAATGGCGACTCACATTAGCGGGCGGCGCGGCGGGCGGGCGGCGGGGCGGGCGTCGTCGCGCCGCAGACATTAGGCGCGCGAGAACATCTCAATTGCTGTTATTTACACACCATCTACTATGTAATCGTATTACGTATGAATATGTTTGTTTAGATATACACATTGCAAGGACAAAGTTGTAGGTCGTTTATATATTTATTTTGGTGCAGAAATAGGATAATGCGGACTGCACATTCGGAATAATACGACTAAACCAACAGAAACACTCTGGAATCTGTTCACACTGAATTAGTGTAAAAATTATACGGTTTGCATAAAACGGTCTTTTGTAGGATTTAAACGTTCTACAGTTTATACGTCCAAAAGCTAAGTTGTTTATTACATTTTAAAATGAGAAAATTATTTTATATTTATTATTAATGTTAACAACGATTATTAATTTCAAGTTTTACGAACGAGTGAGACTACAATTCGTCGCAAGAGACAAAAGAATATACTCGTGGAATTACTAATAAAATTAACGATCCGAGAACTATACAATGTCGGCGTAGAGTGAAGACCTCTTAAGTACAATTTCGTCATATTTTTTTTATGACGTTTCTGGATAGAAAACCTCGTAACGCACGTGCTGAATTCATCCAAAAAAATATTCGACTACGGTAACGCCATCTACGATGTATTATGAGAACCTCGTATATACGCAAGAACTAAAAAATAAACACGAATACCGTTTAAAATTTCGTATCCTTTGGACTATAATAGTAAAACGATCATTGTAGAATAAGGAAACGTGATTTATTTTATTAAATAAAAAAACAAAAAAATAATGACGCTTGGTATAAAAATTTTACAGGGCGCGGTTTTTTTCCCCTCCTGAAAAGTTGCATTTTTAGTACTTACGAGGTCTTCACTCTACGGCGACGACAAAGACTTTGTCCCTCTGACAATCGACACCTGGTAAGCGTTAAGCTGTTAAATTGACGAAGCAGCCGGCGAGGTCACGCGCGTCGTTGGCGTGTGATAGTGCGGCCAAGCGTCCGCCGCTGAAGGCGAGCCTCGACGATACAACCCGGAAAATCCCGGTAGTTTTACAATAGCGCTTACGAAAGAAGAAGGATAGAGAGAAGCCGCTTAACGGAACTACGAACGAGCGATGTGACGGCGAAAAATCCGACTAATCTGTCGTCATAGTGTTTCGTATATCACCTATTGTAAGGTTGCATTTTCAAAATCACTTCTTGAACACAATAAATATAGCATTATAATATAATGCACAATTTTTCATTGCAAGCAAGAGACATACAAGATTTAGAGCGTATTATTCTTTTGGTGTGACCTCTGACATATTACTGAACTTTACGGGTGAAATGTCTACCTTTTGATAAGCTCAAACAAGTAACAAATTTACAATAATAATATAATAGATGCCATACGACAACAAGTGTTGAGAAAAATGATATACAAAATTATGAAACAGATTTTCACAACAATTAGGATAATTTAAGTAAATAATGATAAGGTTTTTCAACTTAATAATACATCGGAGTACAGTTCTCCTGTATATTTTCAAATATTTTTGTATGATGGAACTTTAGCAGTTGGCAATATAGACAGATATATACAGAACAAAAATGATTTGGAAGTAAGTTGCTGCGTACACTTTACCGGCGTCTTCTCATCCAAATACCAGTTTTGTTCTTGCATGAGAGAAAGAAAAGAACCTAGAATCACCATAAATCGTTTGCCGCTGGTTAGAACTAGAACAGCAGGGTTCACAAAACATTTCTTCGGACGAAATCTCTTGTCTAGTCCGTAGCTTAAAGAAGATTTAGAATTTTTAGGTGTTGCATTTGCGTTACGTTTATATGTAATAACACGTACACGTAATGTAAATGTATATAACATAACAATTTTTCTGTCTGTCTTTTTCTCGTATCCGTTTTTTTTATAATTCACATAGGAAAATGCAATTTAACAGATTTGTATTGATGACTCAGTTACTGAGGTGTAGTTTTGAAAATAAAATTCTGATTCTGGCGTATAATTTTAAGGTAGTTAAGGATCGAAAATGAATTCGTGAGGATTTTTTAGGTATAGGCATTTTATTATACACGTTATGTAATAAAATCTAACGTTGTATCTATTATATTGACTTCGATTTCAAATAAAAGCTAGTAAGAATACGAATTCAAAAACATGTAAATATGGCCTTAGATTTAGATATTTTTTCGTATTATATACATACGAAAAAATATACACCGCGACGAAATACACATGAGAAATATTGTTTATATATTTTTTTTTAATACGAATGAAAGAAATCGCAATCGGTGATTTTAATTATATCTATTCCTCATGAAAAATTATTACTTTTTCTTGGCCTTAAGAAATTGATCATTTGCGGCTATAATGTGCAAGACGCCGACTTTTTGGCATTTCTTTTTTAATCAACAGGAAAAACGTTCGTGAAATTTCCACATCTGGCATATTTCAGAATTAGCGCTTCTACAAGGTTTTATTTTACATTCGATAACATTAAAACAGACATAAAAGTTATTTTGTCAAAGTTATATCTTGTTAAGAAACACTAAAATTAATAAATTCAACGACACTACCTCATCATAATCACGGATTTCCTTACGATTTATTCGATTGCTGTGACCGATGGAGGAATTCTCCGGAGCGATCAACGTCGTGGGAGTTCACACATCGACGCCCTATTATCGGGCCTTGTTCCGATTTGTTGATCAGTATTAGATCATCGAAATATAATAAATAGTTTTTAAATTATAAATTGTAAGCAAAAAATTTTGTTGTAAGTGTTTATTATGTATTATTGTTAGGATCTGATATCGATTTTTAACTAACACGAGTTGAAAGCAAACGACTTGGAAGCCTACAGCATTGCGCTTAATATTAGCTCGGGGATAGACTTTTTTCGTATTTTATATACAAATTAAAAACAATTTTTCATCATATTTTATTTACATTTAATTATAATGTGTATATGCATTTTGCTCAACAAATTATTGCCATTTTGTAGGTAGTGATATAATCCCATTGCTGTAGAAATTTTAGAACTTCTATTCAAAAAACTACGACAAGAAGAGTCGACAGTCCTCTCTTGAATTTAACCTATCTAAAGAAATCCGAAGAGACCGAAACAGGTGAAACTCAGAGGGTGCAAGTTCACGGCTATATGGTGCACGCATTAACTCTTTCCAACCAAACTGTCTCAATATTTGCTGAATGCTAAAGATGTATGTGGTCTAGCATTATCATGGTGAAAACTTACACCCTTTCTGTTGGCCGATTCCGGCCGTTTTCCTCTATTTCTTGCTTGAGTTTCATCAACTGTTGGCAGGTAGAGATTCGAATTGTTGGTTTTGCTCAGCGGTAAAAGCTCATAAAGAATAATGCCCTTCCAATTTCATCAAAGGCATAGCATTGACTTATTGCGAGTTAATCCGGGTTTTGCTATAATCTAAGGAGCTGGCTTGCCTTTTGACGACGATCTTTTTCGTATATTTTTTTCGTAGCTAATCTGTTTTTCATCATCATCTTTGACAAAACTGTTCGGTTTCACTACGTTTCAATACAGAATCGCAAATGAATACACGATTTATTATTTTAGATAGATTTATTTTAGTGAGCTCGTGTAGGACCCAGGTATCAAGCTTCTTTGTATATCCAGATTTTTTCAAATGGGTGAAAACTATTTACTCGTTCTGGAAAACTGAAAATAGTCCCAGTTCCTTCACCTATACCGTAAGAACTAATATGCTGATCTTACTCTATTTTTTTCTCCAAAATGGAATCAACTTTATCTGTAACAGGTAGATCAGAGCAAGGTCTATTTTTAATATCAAAATTATCAGTCTGAAAACGCTTGAACAAATTTTATGTTACTCTTACCGACACTGCAACTTAATGGTATTAAAACTAGCAAGATACAAACAACACAACCAAAAGAGATTTTACTGCAACTTTTTACTTATAAACTACGAAAACAAACTTTTTTTTCGTCTCTATATTATATTATTTCTCACCCATAAAAGACCTACTCACTATGAAAAAAGAGTGAAAAATAAATATTCACCACCTAATTGTGTACCTACTAATACTAATAATAAAGCTTCGAGGTCTTTCAAAGACCCTATAAAATTATAAAGCGTTAGTAACTGGTACTTTGACAGAATATGATGTACTATCCAGTTATAATTACTCTTTTCCACGTGAAGAAAAAAATGTGCAAATGGTTTTCTTTGTCTTTCTATTATTATGTAGGTCATCAATGCGTCCTTATTTTTTAAATTCGATAATTAGGAAATATAAATGATATAATTATTATGTAAACGGACTTAGGTTAAGGAAACTATGTTTAATTGTATTTTTGTGTGGGTTTTGATTTAATAATTTAAATAGTTGTCTTTTTATTACCCGGGTAGGGCTTAGTTGTAAGAAATTGTTCACTTTGTAATATTTGTCTATTTTATTTGCCTGTATTTATTGTTTCTGTATAGTTATTGTGGAATATTTCTTGTTTTGTTTATTTATTGTGTTTTGTCGTATTAATTATAAATATGAAAGTATTGTGATATAGATACAAGTTGCATATAAAATTGTGCCTTGACGAGGGAGACTAATCGGAAGCCGAGAACCGTGGCTATTTATACGGTAAGGGCGTGAATCGGTATACCGAGCGCATGTGGTACTCATGCGTGAAAAATGTAAAGTCCATGGCCACACCCCTTTGATTAAAATGTATGCAACTCATATGTGCAGGCGGATACGCCATCTATAAATTACAGAAATTTTGGAGCATCTGTCGGAATTGGATACCCCGATTTTAAATAGCATTCGAAACGACATCGTTTCGACAGACGATATTGACAATGCAATAGGTGCCCTTGCCAACCACATTAGGACAGTGGTCGAGAGCAGCTCTAGAACAGTTCCAGCGAAATCTGATCGCAGGGAACTACCTGGAGATGTTATCGAATTGATAAGGGATAAGAATGCTGCTTTTCGTGGAGCGGGCAAATACCCTTCCTGTGAGAATAGGTTCCGTGCGCGCGCTCTCCAACGTAAGGTGAAGGCGCGCATGAAGGAAGTTAGAAACTAAAATTGGAGCTGCCTTATGTCAGAAATTTCGCCTAGCTACAAAGCATATCGGGGACTTGCTCTTAAAACGGAAGGAGCTGTCCCTACTCCCGCTCTGAAACGTCCAGATAATGCTATCGCGTTCGACGACCGGAAAAAAGCTGAGTGTTTAGCTGATAGCATTGAACATCAATGCTCAGATAATCCCCCGTATGCCTCAAAACATATTAGGAGGGTGAAAGAGGAGGTTCGTCACAGAGTCTCACTTCCACCCAAAGATGATATAGATCCCATCACGCATGACGAAATCAGTAAACATATTAAAGGTCTTAAAATTAGAAAAGCACCAGGTAGGGACACCATCAGCAGTAAAACACTTAAATGATTTTCTACGCCAGTCGTAGCTCTATTGTTCGTGATTTTAATGCGTGCGTACGAAATTGTAATTTTCCTACAGCTTGGAAGGATGCTATATTTATAGGTATTCCTAAGCCGAGGAAAACACGTGACCTCCCCGCCAGTTACAAACCTTTTGTCTTACAAGTCTTTTGAGCATATTAGGTAAATTATTTGAAAAAAACGCTCAAAACGCATTTAAGCGATCAACTCATAGGAAAAGGCCTTATAATTAACGAACAGTTTGGTTTTAGACCTTATCATTCTTGCCCGCAACAAGCCTAGAATACATTTCGGAGGGTTTCAAAGTCAAAAGAAAGACAGTGGTGGCCTTCTTTGACGTAGCTAAGGCCTTTGATAGTGTTTTAGCACGCAAATCGCATACATAAGCTCTATAAATTAGAGCTACTAGATCGTCTTGTTTTACTAATCCACCATTATATTAGTAATTGCCACTTCTCTTTTACAATACATACTCGTCAGTGAGACCTATCAGACCTGGAATACCTCAAGGCTCAACGCTCTCTCCACTGCTGTACTCAGCGTACATAAACGACATACCGCGACCGTCGACAGGCGTCCAACTCGCGTTGTTTGCAGACAACACTGCACTTTATCTTAGATCGAATAGCATAGGGAACATTCTCCCGAGGTTACAGAGAGCCATTGATGAGCTGACAATTATGTCAGCTCATCAATGGCTGTCTGTAATTCTCCAGAGGCGGAGCTATTAAGCTCCGCCTCTGGAGAATTGACGTCAATCCAGACAAATCAGAACCCATCTATTTCAATTACTATACACATAAGGTGCAATTCCCGGTACCTTTTGCCACCCCCTATCTACGTATTTTCAATCAACCAATTCCGTGGCCATATGACTATAAATATTTAGGCATCACGATCGATAAGCATTTCAATTTTAGAGATCATATCGCTCGTTTTCAAAAACTAACGTTATTTTACCTATCTCGCTTATAAGCGTGATAGGTAGAAAAAGTAAAATGTCGTTACGCAATAAGCGTGCCCTATTTACGATGTGTATCAGGCCTGTCATGACATATGCGAGTCCAGTTTTTGCTCATACGAAGCCTGATGCACTCTATGCAGATAGTGCAGAATAAATTCTGTAGAAGAGCAGCTGACGCACCACGGTACGTCAAAAATGCCGAGGTGCCCGCTTAAAAGGCACCCATAGGGCAGTCATGCGCCGACGGCATCACTTGTCCATCATTTTGCCCACACCGCAAGAAATCGGTTCTCCGAGACGATTGTGGAAGAAATCCGAACTGCGGGCTTACGCGGGGGTGAAGAAATCGCCGTTACACAGGTATTGAGTCATTCTTCTATTTTCTGCTAAAGAAGAATTGCCCAATTTACAATGATAAATAGGCCCACTCGACTTTCTTAGTCTCTATTTCGAAAACGGCCAATCGAAAGTCAATATGAACGTTATTAAAGTTTTTTCACAATAATATATTATTAGAATTAAGTAAATGTGGGAATTTCCGACTTAAAAAAAAATAAATCAGGAATTATTTCGTAGTAATTAATCAGTTTATAGCGGATTAGTTAGAGATTATGTCGGCATATTTCAATATTACTAGTTATAATATTGAAATTTGCCGTAATAATCACGAATAACAGTACATGAAATAATTTTAATTATAGTCGTTGATTAACGATTTTATAAAGGACAGTCTCCTTTCTGCTTTTGTTAAGTATTGTTTTTTCAATATCGATAATGATTTTGACTTGTGTTTTGAATTATAATCTCAACTATTAAAATAAGCGAACATACCACGAAGACCACAGCAATCTTTATATAGTGTATGTTGACAATGTCACACAGATGTCATCATTACCAACTGCTCTTTTAGCTATAAATTATATATCTTCGTCTAAATACTTACTGGAGACAACTCACCAACAGGAGAAATTTTTCTTTCTGATTACAAAACGACGAAATTTTAATCACCAAGCTACCACAAAAATGATGAAAACAATGTCGTGTTCAATCAATTATGCATCTTTGCGCTATCACTAAATAATTTATGTCCTATTTTCAAGTTATTGATTGTTTTCACGTATTTCCTACGTTATGTAAGTTTTTGCTGTTTTAATGTTTTTCTAAAAAATTGACTAGCAATGTCTGTTTTAATTCCATTATGTTTCATTTTACATACATCGTTCCCCAAAAGCATGAAGCTATTTTTGTTTGACCAAATCACTATTTTATTGTGTAATCAATATCGGACGTCACTGGAACTATTTTATTGACTTAGCTAATTGAAAATACTACTAAAGTAAATACCTATTGTGTTCTCATTCTTTTAGCGTACCCACAGAACGCGATTTTACGTCAAAAATGTAGAAAAGTTTTTCTTTATTGAATTGTATGTTTTAGAATGAATTATAATGGGTATGTTCGTATTACATTATTTTTGTCTAATAATTATGCTTGTAACATGATAATTATTTCAATTAAGAATGTAACTTACTGCGAATAAAATTTTGATTCACAAGAACACAAAGGTTTTATAAAAAAATATATTTCGTAAGTGACGTTTAAGCTGATTAATGATTACATATACAAATCACAAAGTAAGAGTTTTATAAAGCTGTCAATTGTAGTGAAATATATAAAGAATACGTCGATCTTACATAAAACAATTTTATAATATTTAATATTTTTATCGCTGTATTGACTCTGTATGATGTTTACTAGTAGTACTAATAGTTTAAAATAACACCGCAATTTATTATAAGCAATTTAATTTATAATGCAAGGTTAGTATGAATCCAATATGCATTTTCGATGTAATAGGGCCCATATTTGCTGAGCGTTATTTAGAAATTTTAAAAATAATTCTCACATAATGCATAGAAAGATATTTTTATTTTTCTTTAAATAATAACGAAGTTCATGGACGACGTAATGATTAATATAAAAGAAGAATCCTATGATTTGCAATGCGTATTTTATTATATTAACTGTTCTAGTTATGTAAACTATTACAATTAGCGAAGCGAATTTTATTTTCAAAATATTTTTTTCATTGCAAATAAGTTAATTTACATTTTTAAATACAAATTTTTTTTCTCATCTACTTAAAAAAATTAAGAAAATTAGACGAACATATTTTTATCCGTCTACTTTTCCCATCAATAATTTTGTATATTTAGAAAATATCGTATTAAGCGACTATTTTTTCTGTGTTCAAAAGAGTACATTACAGACACAGTGCTTTTTTGTAAGGAATGTGGCAAACGTCGTGGTGTGTAGCGTACGGGGCAAGTTACTGTAATAAGGTGAGGTAAAGTAATGTAACGTGGGAAAACAGAAAATCTTTAGAATATCAAAAACTGTTATTTTTACTTTTATTATTAACGACTAATAACATCTAAAACGAGCCCACATAGAGCTTTTGTTAAGGATTGATATGATTTTGTATTTCCATAATTTTGCATGGTTCATAATCTTATGTTTACTATATATTTTATACAACCACCAATGTCATTTAAGTAATTTTCAATGGAATTGGTAGAAAATTTTGTTTTTTTGGTCTCCAAGTACATTTTACAAGTTTGTCCACAACTACTTGTTGGCTAGTAAATCCTGCTTAGTTTCGATAGTTTTCCTTGCAACTTTATTATATGCCATACTTACGAAAATTTTTTCACGTGTCTAAGAATAACTATTTGGTTAGCAAAGAGGGCACACGACTCGAACAAAAATTAGCACTTTCAAAGCTTAATATTTCACAAACCGATCCCTAAATCAAAAAATGGTTTTCACAGACACGCTGTTTTTAAATGAACAATCATATTCTGATTGTTCATTTAAAAACAGCGTCCAGACCATAAAATAGGCGATAAAAAAAAATTATCCCCACTTTAAAGGTATAGAAGGTACCATAACAATTTTTTAAAGATTTTATTCTACCACTGGCGTGATTAATATGTATGCCAGTACCAAATTACATATTTCAAGTACTACGAGTAAGAATTGTTGAACTAAGCCGTGGAAAGACGGACGGACGAACATTGTGATACTATGAGACTTCCTTATTGACTACGGAACCCTAAAAAACTCACAAGTTGTCAACTCAACATATTCCGATGACATCGACCGGAAAGTCTATGTGTGTGTAGTCAGCAAGCTGCTATAACTCAACAAGTTTATGCGAGCCTATATTTCCTGATACAGCGCCTGTGTGAGCCACCGGAATAATGACTATTTACGATGGCCCTCCAGCGCGGACGCCCTGCGAGTTACGCCCTTATCATGACGTAGTGCGCCCCGCGATACGGCGCGGCCGGGTCGCGTCTCTAATGCATAACGTATTAACGCGTTCTGCGCTTATCTCATCTGTCCATTATCTACTAAGGATTGGTACCAAAAATATATTGTTATACATCGTAGAAATATTTCTGCAATCACTATGAATCATAACATTAAAATGATGTTTCAACTATCACTAGATTTAACCACGAAGTAAAAATTATGATGAAACCTTCACGTCACAGGAGCATTACCAGAGTTATTGAATACGAACGAAGTTCCTAACACGCGTGGTGCCAGCGATCACTGCCTAATAATTATTGTCTAATTATTAGAGACGACTTGTGCTTTGTGGGATGTTGCTGTCTGGGTGGTACCAAGTACTCCAAGAAATCACCGCAAACACAAAAGTAAAATTTCTTATCACTATTTTTGAACGCCTGACATGTAAAACGCTACAACTTCAATAAAACATTGCCTAAGTAAGCACCATTTTTTTCAAAGCTCTTGAAAATGCGGACGAAATATTCAAATGAAAACGTAAATGCGAACGCGCATAAAACACGGAGGCGTGACTTTAAGCATAGCGTGGGCGGCGGATTACCTGATATGCCCCCGGCGACTCGAATGAATTGTTGGTGAAAGAGAATGTCGCTCAAACATACACTATACATACTGCCGTTGGTATACCTTAATAACAATCGTGGCTCAAATGCCAATAACGAGGCAACTTCTCAACTAAAAACTTAAAACTGTACTTTATTTTACACTATTCGTCTAATGCATTTTTAGACTACTCTCTGGTTTTTAAATGTGAAGGTGCTTTGATAATTTGCATTATCCTCCAAAACAACCAAGATCCACCTTGGAAATCTTCCAACCTTAAAACTATACAAGGGCTGCTATTTACGTACCCCGAAACTGGTCACATACAGACCAATTTTTAAAAATTAATTACAACATTTAAAAACGGAACTACTTGGCTATAGAATACAGTTTCTTTCATGTAACTATCAATTCTTTTACAATTGTGCCGTCATTTTGAATATTTCGTGTCTTCATCACCATATTTTAAGTTATTAAAATTTTCGTGCAATGATTTATTACAATTTTCTTGTAGTTTTTGACGTAGTTTTCTTGAAGTACATCGATAAATACACTTCAACTTTTGGGGATGAGGCTCCATCGAAAATCATTGTGTATCACTGGTTTAGTGAGTTTAATCGTGGGCGGTCTATGCTCACGGACGAATTTAAAGAAGGTCGCACTAAATCGGTTGTTGTACTACAAAATATCAATGCTGTGCGAGAACTAATAATGCAAGATCGTCATGTTACAAATCGCGAGACAAAAGCGTCTCTGGGCATAAGTATGATGAGCGTACACAAGATATTACACGAAAATTTGACTGTAAAAAAATTTATTTGCGTTAGATTTCGCACAACTTTAGCATTGATCAAAAACAGGTCGGCGTTAATTGATGAAAAAAAGATGATAAAAAAAAAAAAATACAATCATGGTGCGTCAAAAGCTGTTTATGATATCTATTCAGGTAATGAATCTTGAATCTATGACCCCGATTCTAGGATATGACCCCGAAACTAAACTCGCACCTACCTTAGGCTCCACAACGCTCAAGTCTCAATCAATAATCTATTATTAAGCACCGAGATTAATTTCTGTCGATAGATCCGACGCCCGGGAGCGATCGGCCGACGCGGGGGCCGCTCCACTATCTAGTGCGGACGTGAATTGTGATAGAACGGGGCCCGGGGCTTGTTTAATTTCACGACTGAATAAATCCGAATGTTATACCGCCGGGAGTAACCCACGCAGTGACATTTCCATCTGGCCCATCCATAAAATTCCGGAAGCTCGCCGAAAACAATTACTCTGCTTAACTGAATCGTAGTCCCTGTTGATTATTTTAGGCAATAATTGGGACGAGCCGGGAATACGTAATTGATCGATCGCCGCGCCCACGGCGATTTAATATGCGGTTAAGCGATAAAATTCATTTGTGCTCTTTTTTAAAGTAGCCCGTGTCGTAAAATTAACTGATAAAATAATTTCATGAAGGCTTAATAGGCTCATCAACAAGTGTATTGGTGTTTTAAATTTGTCGGAAAATAGTTTTTCTTTTTGTCCATCTTATCAATATATTTTTTTAATATTTGTATTTTTAGGGTTCAATAAGCCCAAATTAAAAAAAAAGACAACCGTTATTGGGTGACTTGTGTGTCTGTCTGTCCGTCTGCCGCAGCCAATTTGTTCTAACTCCACGGGAATTATTAAGTCGAAAAATTGCTACACATAGGAATTTCTGTGATCCAAACACGAACGTGCAACGTAAATTTTGAATATGGAGATCACTTTTGGGTGGCAAATTAAAAAGTCGACAAAAAAGGTTTGAAAACTGTACTTTGTGACATATCAAATAAAAGCGTTAATTGTAAGGGTTTTTAAATATGTGTGTCTTAGTTTTGTTTAAGAAAATAGAAGAAAGTTTACCTTTTTCTTCAACTCGTTTCTATAAAAAAAAACATACAGGAAATATTATCAACTTACAGATTAGAGGGAAATCTAATAGAAGTTCATGATCTTATAATAATGTCTTAAAACTCTGAATGTTGTGTATACAAACCATATAAATTTGTATTAATTACTACAACCAAGTTTATGGCAACTAAAACAACAGTCATAATTAAAAAAAAAATAGTATATATCATGTTGAAAAACCCTCTTCACATGAGTTCAACTGACAATTAACTTTTTTAATATATTCTTCGATCACTTTTGGCATTACAAAATTTTCTTTTCTTTTTATAAGGACTTTGTTTTCAGCAACATGCAACATCTTAGGCTCATCAATTTGACGTTAAATGTTTTACAGTTTTAGATTTATGTGAAGAAATTTTGATAACTATTTATAATTATGGTGCCTGTTAAACATCAAGACTATAGGGCTAAAAATATGGTAACGGCAGAAGTGTATAACTAAAACTTACGGATATTTGATACGAACCGAGCGGTATATGCGTTGGGTTGAGGGGAAAGTGGCGGTATTACTTGTTCTTGAGCGGATTCGGGAGTCTGGCAAATTGTACGTAATAAAAGTGTTTCTTGCTATCTCTTTCTTTCAAAATATAGAAGAGTTCGTACAAAAATGCTATGTACGTATTATTACAGCCTTATATAGTTTTATACGACGTCATTAACAATTGACATCATAGTTTATTAATGTCTTTGCCGCTGCTCAGTCGGCAATTTCAAGTACATCAATCTTGGCATCTACGTCATAACAATCGCGTATTACAACTTTGTGAACAGCTATTTCGCGTCAATCAATATATTATGAAATAATGAACTTCATTGTACCATTTAATATCTCATCTTTCATTTTTACGCTCGAAATGAATTAACTCAAAGTAAATATCAAGTCGAAATATGAATAATAATATAAAGCAATCCTGCAGAAAGTCTACAGGATTGATTATTAAACGGCAGCCCGACGGAACCGACGACGTGATGAAGAATGCGCACCGATTCAGAGCAACGAGCCCAATATTAGCGGCGGGATACCTGAAATATTAATTCTCCGATGACTTATTGTCGTCGATGAAAAGAAATCATGATTATTAGACCGATAATTCAGCTGAACATAAAGCGTACTTGTGTACGAAATTGTAATCTTATTTTAAGAAGGACTAGACTGTAACAAAAAAGAAGTTATGAAATCGGTTTTAATGATGTACGTGCTGCAAACGTAAAAGCCCCATATTCTAACTTCTACAACTTTTGATTCGAAAGTCGACAAAACTACAAATAAAAGCTGCTTAGTTTATTTTGTAATTTCGTGTGCAAATCCTTTTAAAGAACCGTACACAGTTCGCGCGGTGGACCGCATGATTTGGCTCGATATGCATTGTACAACCCGTTATAGTAATTCGACAAATGTAATTATGCAATCGTAAAGATCGGTAGCAACCGAATTGTCGACTGCGTTGCGCTTAAATCCGAAAGTTCAAAGTTTAACCAAACTAATCCAGTTGCTTCTTGCCTCTAAAAGCACATTAATTGTCCATTTCAGATTTTGTCAGAATATTGATCTTCCAGCAACTCTGAGCAGGCACTGGACGCATATACATAAATTAAGTCTTACAATCTGAAATAAAAAAGATTGTGTAAATATGTCTTTGCAGTAAGGTCTTTGTAAACAATGACCCAATCTGCCAATACTACAGTTATTTTTTTTTAATTTTGCACTTGCACAAAATACATCATAACATTCAAGAGATCCTAAAAAATGCAACAGTGTCCTGTTATTGAAATTTATTGAATAAGTTAACTAACAAAATTGTAATATCGACTACGATATCAATGCAACTCTTTTGTATTACCTATTAGGGGATCAGAAATAAAGTTAGCTGCAAATATTTAATGCAATATTGCTTTTGGTGAACGTTAACATTCAGTTGATGGGTAGCAAGGAAAAATTACGATATACACAAGGTGGACGCCGAAATCACAGAATTTTTTTTAAGCACCTGAATTTATTTTATTTCATACTTTTGTCGATAAAAGTCAGAAATTATAATTAAGATTCGAACGCGATGGTACTACATATTCATACTTCGTTTGTTCAACGTACAAAATTTAAAAAAAACTAATTATAATTGTATTTTGCATTAATGAAATCTGATCACGAAGTTTTATTAATAATAATAATTTAATATAAACTCACGCCTATTTCCCAGAAGGTTTAGGAAGAGACCATAGATTTCCATATTGTACGATCTTCGCATATCTCTCTTGCCTCACTGACATCCATCGATCTTGTTATACAAGCTTGTCGGTTTAGGGTGCTTAAAATTTTGCCCTTTTTTACTATACCACTAATACGGTCTGCATACGATTTTCTAGAGCGACCCTTGCTAATCTTTCCATTACACACATTCGCTCTATAGATTTGTTTTATCAGTCTAATTTCATTCATCCTTTCCAGATGGCGAAACCACCGCAACATACCTTTTTTTACTCTAGTCACTACATATTCCTTCAAAACACACCGCTCTCTAACATTACTGTTTCTACATCTATTTTTCCGAGATACTTCACACATACTACGCAGCGATCGCATCTTCACTGCATTGATCTTACTTTCATTTTTATTCTGCCATACCCAGCTTTCACTACCAGTCACTACTCCTTCCAGGGATGGGGGTATCCTTCTACCCTATCCTTCCCACCTTAAAACCTCAATGTCTCTTTCACCTCCTACCCTTTCCACTCGCTATCCCTCTTACTACCTGCAAAAATCACAAAATTTAATATTTGCTAAAATTAAAAAAATATTAACCCAGGAGGGTAATGGCATTGCCAGAGAATCTCTCCCTAAGCTAGTCCCGGGCAGTCCCATCGTATCTGAAGGACTAATTTCCATACCGGAGAATCGGGAGCTCTAGGCTCGATAGCGATGACGAGGTTCGCCACCCGTCACGCCTAGTTCCCCGGAGAGTAAAACAAGGACCGGAAAAGTCTGTTTCGATACTTTCAACGTGTGTGAAGATATGAATTATAAAATCGATGATGTCTGCGAACTAATGAAAGACTGGCGACTGGATATTGTTGGCGTGAATGAGTCTAAAAGGAGAGGTAGTGGTGGAACCATCAAATGCGGATCCTTCGATACTTATTGGTCTGACGTAGATCAGAGCCAACGAGGATGTCGCGGTATTGGCTTCATCCTATCAAAAAGATTATTTGAATGTGTAAACCGTTACGAATATGTATGTTTAAGGCTTCTTAGGCTCCGAGTTAAAAGTGGACTGGCACAGATTTTTATTTTAGGCGTATATGCCCCAGATATGCCCAAATCACTCGAGAAGTGGGAGAAGTTTTGGGCTGATGTGAGGGACATATTAATGAAATGTAACAAAAACGAAAAGATAGTAATATTAGGTGATTTTAATGGGTGAGTGGACATACAATGGGACAGATATACAGACATGAGACAGATATGAGAAAGTCTTAGGTATATTTGGAGGAGAAAGAGTGAAAGAGAAAGAAAATTACCTTCTCCTACTCTGTCAAGAATTTAACTTATATGTTACAAACACTATGTTTTATTACAAAAAGTTACACTCATATAATTAGCGGAGAGGAGAAGACAAAACCGTGATAAACTTTATAATTGTGGATGATCGATTGAAAAGTAAAGTTGAAGATACGAGAGTGTATCGTTGCGTCAACGTTGGTACAGACCAATTCTTAGTAGTCTGTCGAATTAAGGTTTTATGCCAACGTTTAACACCATGCGAAAATAGTTACTACAGAGCTAGAACGAATAAGTTGATAAGCTTCAGGAACAGAATGTAGAAGCTGAGTATGTAGAGCGACTGAAACATAGTTTGGCTGAAATCAAATAAATGAATGTTTAAAACTTAACGAATTATGGGAGGTGACAAAATCTGTATTAGTCGATGAAGCAAAAAAGGCATGTAGAGTGAATAAGAGAACAAATGTTACTAGGCAAGGTAATGAATGGTGGAATTTCGAAGTCAGGAAAGTAGTTAGTGAAAAGAAGAAAGCATGACAGGATTTATTAACTGCAAAGGCCAACGACAGAATGCAAATAAAGGACATCTTAAGCTAAAAGATGGTGAAAATTCGCATAAAGTGCTAAAATGAGAACTAAAGAATATGTGAAAAGAAGAAAGAATCAAATAATAGAACGCTATAATAGGAGATTCTCGGACAATTTCGAGCAAACCAAAAACTTGTTTGGGATATGGTGAAAAAGGCCCGGAATAATTCCGATACATCATGTATACTTGTGATTAAAAACAATGATGGACATTTTCTAAATGAGGAAAATAATTTGAAAGAACTCTAAAAGAATTATTCCGAAAGCGTTTTTGCATGTGAAGATACAGTTGCAGATGACAATTTTACTGCAACTGAGTATATGATTAATGATGAAAATGAAAGTGAAATTATGATGGACGAAATCATGAAGGTACTAAAACGTATGAAATTCAAAAAACTGCAGAATATGATTGAGTTTTGTCAGAGATGCTGAGAGGCGATGGGGGTATAGTGGCAAGCCTGCTATACCAGCTCTTTAACAAATGCGGGAAAAGCCATAGGGTACCTAATGATTGGTGTAAAGTAGTCATAGTACCCCTCTATGAAGGGAAAGGTTCACAACAGGCTTTCGCAAATTACCGCCCTATAAGCCTTTTCAGCGTCGATAGCAAACTGTATACTAAAATCATTATCGAAAAAGTTGTGAATGAGACTGAAAACTAAATTTGGGACGTACAAGCGAGATTCGGAAAAGAGATGGGGTGTATGGCTCAATTTTTTTTCTCTGCGGAACATTGCAGAAAGGTTTTTGACCAGTGGCCAAAAGGTTTTTTGTGTTTTCAATCTGATAAAAGCTTACGACAGAGTGAAAACAAATGATCTATGGAGAACCCTAACCATGCATGGTGGGATTAACAGATTGATACAGGCCTGCAATCCCTGTACAGGGCCTCCAGTGATTGCGTTAGAATAAATGGGGCATACATTGACTGGTTTGACATCCGCAGGGTCGGACAGGGATATGTAGCTTCATCCTATTCATGAATAGCTGCTTGAATTATTTGAAAGAGTATTAGTCTGGACAAAGAATGGATGAGATATCTGTCAAATGCCTCCTGTACGCCGACGACCAAGTAATCCTTTCGTGGTTGGCGTGCGGGCTGCAGGAGATAGTAAATAAAATGAATGATTCTGTTAAGAAAAGGGGTATGAAAGTAAATGTCGGTAAGACTAAGGTAATGGTGCTTGAAAGGAACGAAAGCACGACTGGATGCGATATACTTATAGAAGGTGAGAAAGTCGAACAAGTGAAAGAGTTTGTATACTTGGGTAGTCTGTTTACAAATGATGATAAAGATGACAGAGACATCGATAGAAGAGTGAATGCGAGAAATAAAACGAATGGGGCCTTACTCGCTATTACGAATAGTAAAAGTGTATCACGACAAACGCGCTTGGCTATCCATAATAGGGTCTTAATCCCTACGTTTATGTGTAGTTTATGTGTAAAAGCTTTTACTAGTACTTAACTGCAAATACTAAACGCATTTAATTTCTTTAGAAAGTTTAATGCATTTCTATGGATTAATAAGTATGTTAATACGCCTATACTTAAAACTTTACAAGATAGTTTGCATCATTTCTTGTGTTTGCCTGAATTGAAATTTTGTGTATAGGTATACAGTATGCAATGTTAATACAATTATCTGATGAATTTAACCCGACACTGCAGTCAGTTTATTCACTAGCGAAATTCTGGACAGACAAACTTTTAACTTTGTATGGAAATACAACTACAATTAAATAAAAACCGAAAATAAGTAATCCCTTAATTTATCATTACATACTTTTTACGATTCCCCTATGTAAAGCGAATGTGTTTTGTACATTCGTCTCTGTCATCAATCATAAAAATAATAATCACAATTAATTCAAATATATAATAAAAATATACCTGTAAATATATTTCTCAAAAAATTGATTCGAAATTATATTATGAGGTTTTACTTCTTCGAATATCTGGAAAGAGTTGACATCTATACCAATGGTACAGATATACTTTTAAATAGCACTACAAAAAATATATAGCTAATATTAATCCTCATCATAATTCTGATCCATCTTTTTTATGAACATTTTATAATGTGAAAGAAACCAAATGATATGAAACCTGATTCAGTTGTTATTTTTCAGTTTAAGTTTTATGTTGGCCACAGTACGAGTAGATAAATTATACCTATCTACTATCGGAGATATAATTTATTATATCTACGTTGTAATTTATTCTATCAGATATAATTTCTTGTATCGGAGAATAATTTATATCTACTTCCGGAGCCGAAAGGGCAAAAACGAAGCCCTTATAGTTTCATCATGTCCGTTCGTCCGTCAGTATGTCACAGGCATTTTACTCAAAAACGACAAGATGTATACTAATAAAATTTGTGGTGTACTTATCTTGTATAAGCCGCTTCTTTATTTGGTAGTTTTACAACGAAATAAATATTTTTGGGGGACACTCCATACAAGAAAAGAAGTTGAAAAAGGTTTTTACCGCCAAAATCAGCATGTGGCGCATATTTCGATAATTTTTAGAAAGACATTTTAAGGTTTCTAAGAATTTTTTTTTGTTTGGGTGAATATTTTAGACAATAACCGCTTCGTGAATAGCATAAATTAAGTCCCCCTTTTCTTTTATCAAACTCCATGTCCATAAAATATGAATTAAAAATTTAAAAGGTAATATTTAATATATACTTTCAACGAAAATATACATAATCAGATACATCGTTTTTGAGTTATCGTCAAAAAATTACGATTTTGAACAAAAGGGCATAACTTAATAAACAAATATAATTGTGTTTTAAGCACTTAATGCGATTGAAGTGTTTATACCTGCTCTGCGCAAGGTATACATGACAAATAATGGAACAACGTGGTTTTTTCATTTATATAGCCCATTTCTTTGTAGTGGCGTCTACAAAACCCTACAATGAGCATGGTCCGACATGCTCTTCATAGTTAGAGCAACAGTATACATAATAATTTATATCTCCTGTGGTATAGCCATAGTGTAGCCAACTTGGATGCAGTAAAAAATGGACCGAGTCGACCGGTGAAATACCACACACACAGAATACGGACACGAAGTAGCAGATTAAGCTGTTAAATTTTGTCCAGGGAGTGAGAGCTGTGGTGGCCCATTTCCCTTTTTTCCCTTTTATCAACCCGATCACACTCCATTAAATATTTTAGTCCCTCCCAAGCAGCAAGCAAAGCACTGGTGGCTCCTCTGGGATCGCGAGTGCCCATGACCGACCGAAAACATCTACTCCTTGATAGCTCGCCTGCTCGTTTACCCATCGAGTACGCTATCTAAAATAAAAGCCTGCTAAACTTAAATGTAAATGTCTCCTACGTTTCTATTTTACATTCTATTTCCACATAATGCAGAGTCTCTATCGAAATCCGCGAACACGACTCACTCTGTTCGCATGCAATGCGCAGAAAACACCGTCAGTACATCCAGTCCGAACAAAGTGAAACGGGAGTGCAATACGGGGGTCGCTCTTATTGAATATTTACTCTGCGGGAGCGGCTTCGAGTCGGGCGTTATTATGCTGTACCGGGTTTTATTGGGAACCGCTATACGTTTCGATTGTGCGAAACTTTATACAAATCTTCGCCCTCTGTACATTACTGGCGGACGACGTCGAGTCGGCGGCTGGATAGACATCCTTAGTTTTCTTTGAACCTATCTCGACAGTGAAATCTATTTCTTCTCGTTTTGCCGGAGCTTTTATGTCGAAATTGCAGAAACAACGTCCTTGTGGGATTCGCGTAAGGAATTTTCGATACGTAGACCAAGATTATATTACGTGATGATCCAAACTCAGGAAATATCCTGTGCAAGATTATAAATGGTAAAATTTCAACAAAGTAGTATTTCAAAAGTATGAAGAAAATGCTTAAAATGTAAATTAAACTGTTTAAAAGGATCAACCAATGTGACTTAAAATTTCTAATTACGGAAATTAATATATATATAAAGAATATTATGTTTCCATTTGGATCCATAAATTAATATACATTGCTTAAAACTTTATGATCTACACATGTAATAAAATAGTAGAGATAAAATCTGTGCATTACAGATATTTGAGCAACACTAATCTAGGGGTATTACAAATGTTAACAGAATACATTTCAATGGTTTTAGAATTTTTGTCTGTCTGCTTACATTTTTTTTCGTGAACTTCGCGAAAACCACTGCACTTCATTTAATTAAATTTGGTATGGTAATACTTTATACTTCTGAATAATACGTAGAATAGTTTTAGTTCCGTTTTACTACTATTTTATTTTTTTTACAAGAACTGGAATCTTATTCGAGACCTAAACTGGAATCAAAAGTGGGGTCAGAATTGGAATCGGTAACAGGAACAAGATCGTTATCGTGTTTGACGGCGTGATCGGTCCATATATGATGTGAAAGAAATTTTTCGATGTCCATGCGAGCAGAAATACAAACGAAAGCTTAATATAAAAGTATTGTATAAAAAAACTGCCCAAAGGCACGTCGGTCACTACAGTTAAAAAAACTATGTTGTCAAACTTTTACCATGTTTCCCGCACAGAAATAAGCACTTTAATCGCCTATAACTATAAAATCAAGTAGGTATGTCGATTATTACTATGAAACTAGTATGCAAAGTAAAGTGCATCAGCAAAAGAGAGTATCTTTATGACACTTATGTCCTTTTATTGAAAAATGCAGAAACAAAAGAGTGTTGAAAATAATTTTCAGTGACAGTATTTATTAAACGTTACCAATGTTATTTTTTCAGATTTTTCAGGTTTAGAAAATAAAAGGGGAGAGACACACTTTCTGCTAATTTCGGAGCTATTATTTCCGAAACTATTCACACAATCAAAAGAATTGCTAAGAAATCTTAAAACAACTACCGAAATATGTGCCACATGTTGATGTTTACTGAAAAAAATTATTTTACATGTAACGAATGCTCCCTTATAAATATTTATTTTTCATTATTCAACTACCAAACTAAATAGCAACTCATACAATACACCACATTATAAATTTAATCCATATACGTTTTGTAGTTTTTGAATAAAATGCTTGTGACATACGGACGGACGGGTGGACGGAACGGTCGAGCATGACGAAACTATGAGTTCCGTTTTCGCCACTTTGGCTGAAAACCTTAAAAACAGTAATCGCTGATCTGTGGCAACACATTATATAGTTTATACTTTTCATAACAAGCTTCCTTTATATGTTTTCCCAAGAAAGGCGCTATACATTTTTTATGAAGAATGAAAAATGGGAAAATCAACAGGAGTATTTTATAGCTAAGAGAAGGACCTCGTCGTAGACGACAACGACGAAAGACAGTTCTTAAAAATGTTGGTTATTCGACATCAAAACTTAGTTTTGGAAAAAATGTATATCACAACGATTCACAGGAATTAAAAACAACGATGTGATTATAAATAAATTTATATTCTTGCTTACTTAAACGTGGAATGTAAGCAGTAGTTATTTCGTTATTCAAAAATATAGCGTGTGAAATCTGCTCCCGGATCTTCGTTTATCGATACGCTCGGGTCATCTGCAGTTATGACCCCCGAGAGTGTGGTATGACTGAAAAGGGTTCATCACTGAACAGTTATTGTAATATTATTCGGCCGCTCGAGCAGATGCGCGGGCGGTGGTTAGTTGCTGATAAATAAATAGACTGAAAAATGTTTAAAATGTGAACGTCCATAAATATATCCATTATAAGCCATTCCTTTTTACCCCAGATCCCGTTCCGCCCCACCCCCCTCGCCAATAAAAGCTAATGGCGTTAGCGTGCGCGAGCTGCAGTTATGATAATCTTATTAGTCAATCCACTCCAACCGGCTGCATGTTTATGTTTTGCATAAACGTGTTTATTTGCAAAGTGCATGTGTTTTATTCGACTCGCCGCTAGTTCTTTAAAATAAACGTGGCTCATTTTATAAAGTGCATTTTTAGAGCTGCTATGGATAAGGAGCCAAACAAGTAAGTTCGTTGAATATTTATCCGTTCCTAAGGCTTAGCGACTATAAGTGCGAATTATATGTGTCATGTTTTCTTAAGTAAAATATGAGTCAAAGTTGAAGCATAGACATATAACAGCCATATTTTTTTTGTGTTTGCAATCCATGCAGATATAAAATTTGATTTACCCTCTATGTAATAAAAATGAGTAAACTTAAAAATAACATTGCATTTTCTAGTATGTCTTACAACGTAAGCAATACAAAATAAAGAAATATTAGGATTTCGAGTACTTAAAAATTATAGCTTCTCAACAACTACAAAGTACTTCATAGCAATTTTGTCGCACGCTTAGTACTTATCATAATTTGTAATATTTGTGCTAAATCAAAATTTTTCGTATCTATACTAATATATAAATCTACATCAAAATTAAATTTTGTATACATGTAAAGGATACATCGACTTTGTCGATAAGTTAATATATAAATGAAAAAATTCTTTGTTTGTTTGTCTGTTCGCATACATCTTTGAAATTACTGAACGGATTTTAATACGTATTTCGTGGATGAATAAAGCTTGGCTTGGAATAGAATATAGGTTTTAAATCAAGAACAGCATCAGAACCAGAATTGAAACGGGAACGAGATCGGAGTTGACAGCGAGATCCTTACGCACGAAAGGAGAATGAAGGCATTCTATGTTCACGCATGCGAAACTGTAGACGAAAAGCTAGTAAAGAATATTAATAGAAAGTGTATTCAAAATTTGGTATAGATCCATTTTAAATCAAAATTTAACTTTTACGTGTTCATGCCGTCTTTGGATTGTTATCAATTATATATATATATATATATATATGTATACAATACACCTTTTTTTTGTCGGAAATTATGTACGAGATGTCTCGGCACGTTTCAAGCATTTCGAAAATACGTAAGTATTTGTTGCCGACAACGATGACCGGTCGGACGCCGTGCAAAAAAAAAACCGTATAATTCAATTGCAGCGAAACAATGTCGGGGCGAGGGCCGGCCGCCGGCCCGCGCTTTTTAGGGAAGCGCGTTCTTACATCTCTCTCTTTTTTATGATTGTTCTTCTTTTATTGAAGTACTTTTTGTTTCTTAAGTGAAATTTCCCAAGTTAGAAAGGCGGAGCTTTCCCAGTAAATCCGTACTTACTCTTTGCGTCGTAAAAGTTGGCCGATTGAGAAAATTGTTTTCTTTCTCCTACTCATCCCGTTGTTTAGCATATCTATATCCTGGGCGCGGTGTTATTGTGGTAAATTCGGGCGGCCGGTTTCCCAACGTGGCCGTGGCCGCTCTGTTTATTGCGTTCGTTCACAGTCTTTGCTATTCTTAAGTTTTCGTGATGATTATGAAATAGTCGATATTTTATCAACTACGAAACACTATGACTACGATATTAAAACGACTAGGAAACTGAATTCAAATTTTGCAACGTTTGGATTATTCAAGGACTTAAAGCCTATTTTTTTAACCCTAAGAAATCGTTTTATTCATTTATTAAGGGTATTCTCTTAAAACTGTATTATACTTACTTATGATTTCATTACAATATTTAAGCATTTTTTTTTTGAGTAATTTTAAGAAAATATTTTAAACTATGTAAATCGAGTGAAATCAAGCTAACGCATTGCAGTTAATATTAGAATGGTGTTTTATGTAACAATTACTTTAATGTAATTTTCTTATTTTACAATGCTCTAAATAATTGTGCACTCCAAAATCATTGAAACTATAACACACTCTAGTTATCCCAGACTTTAGTAGAGTTAAAAGTATGTTTACAAATCCCATATCGCTAACCAAAATGACCCTAAGTCTCCTATTTTATGAAGTATAGGGTCGTAAATTCGCAGTGCCGCATCCTGTACGAGTTGCTCATCGCTCATCAGCCGCTACCGCCCCGGCCCCCGCCGCTTCAGCCGCTCGCCGGGCGCTGCACCCGGGATCAATGCACTCACTGGATCTGCGCGAATGTCAAGGTTAACGTAAGCGATCGATGTTTTCCTTCATAAACAAAAAAAAATCAATTATATAGTGTTTGCTTTCTACATACTTAATATGGAAATTTAATTTACATTCATTTAGTCTACTGTTGTACATGCACTCCGATAATATATTTGATAGCCGTGCTAGTGATACATACATATATATATATATATATATATATATATATATATATATATATATATATATATATATATATATATATATATATATATATATATATATATGTATATATGTATATATGTATGTATCATATTATTAGCATTATATTAGCATAATATATTACAAACTATTTGCAATGCATTATGGGAATAAAATAGAATCATCAAGAAATGAGACTGCGTATTGTTTTAATCTCCAATTTATCCTCCAACCCGGCTGGTCACCGTGGAGGATTACGACCAAAACCCTCCAAAGAAAACCAAAAATCTAAAGAACAACAACACCAAACAAAATCACCAACTAAAAATATTAACATACAATGTTAAGACCCTATCTTCATGTGAACGTTTAATGGAACTAGAAAAGTGCTTAAGTAATATAAATTACGATATAATGGGAATCTCAGAAGTTAGACGTCTAGGCTGTGAAATCAAAGAACATGAGAACTTTATACTCTGCTATATGGGACAGACAGCAGGACAATATGGAGTAGGCTTCGTAATAAACAGGGTTATTAAAAACAACATAGACAGCTTCATTGGTATATCAGAACGCTTAGCCATTCTCAACATAGACATAGGAGGCCAGAGCCCGACGGGCAAGAGAAGCCGAGGGAGACCACCAACTAGATGGGAAGACGACCTCAGGCAAATAGCTGGTCCAAACTGGACAGACATAGCACGAGACAGAGATGTCAGGGCATCTTTGGAGGAGGCCTTTACCCAATCCGGGGTTTTTGCTGACTAAATCTATTTACAATAAGAATATAAGTTTTAGAATAAATAATTTAAACTTAGAAATAACAAATGTAACTTACAAACACTATAATTTAAGTACTTAACCATTAGAGTATATATATAAATATATATTTTTTCTATTTTTTCTATTTTTCTATGTTTTTTCTATGTTTCTTTCTTACGTAGATACTTTCACTGTGTACTTTTAAACTTTGTAAAAGCAAGAAATAAAAAGGTTTATTATTATTATTATTATTGTTTTAATCCCCACAAGTATGTTCTCAATAGTTTCAAACTAACGAAAATTTGTTACCACCACACAGCTCATATAAAATGTGCTTTCACTCCATAAAAAATGTTTTTATTATACATTAATTTAAATTAATGAAATCAATATGCAATAAGGTCTAAATTACCGTTGAGATATTTCATTGAAGATCTCAAAGACCAACTGAAGTACAGTTAATGTTTACTGATAGTTTCAGTAGAATCTCTAGCAAACTTTATACCGCCATACTTTTGTTCGATAGCCAAACACTTTCCACTTTTGTCTAGATTACTCAAATAGTTTATTTTAGTTGCGAGAGAGCAAATTAGTCCAAAAAATTTACAAGGCAACTTGAAGTTTACGGTAAGGCATAATTGAATAAAGCGAACGTATCTGATAGAACCGTCAGCCATCTGATGTCAAACTTATTAAAGTTTGATTTGTATTCTTTAACGCTTTAGTTAAATATAACTAAAGCGTTAAAGATAATTGAAAAATTCATTTGAAAATACGTAACAAGTAATAACTTGTTTTCAAATGAATTTTGAATTATACACCTAACATTGGTAATGTTAATCTTACGTTATACTCGTAGACATACCAAACGTGATCGATTATTTTTTCAAATTAATAAAAGGATATATTTTTTTTTAATAAATAAATAATTTATAAATCACACCAAGGAGATAGAAAATAATAAAACAAGCGTTGTAGGCATTTTGATGTGCGCAATTGCGGCAATTTTTTGATTTTGACAATAAATAAAATAATAGCCTTATCAGCTCGATAATTTTGCAACTGTTTCCAAAATTTCATATATATGAACTAATTTCATGAAGTATTAATATAATATTAGCGTAGAGGTAAACGTATCATTTATTTATACAACACCCATTTGTTATTGTTATAAACATAAATTGAACATGAATTCCGCTTGGTGCCCACCGCTTTGTCATTAATTAAAGGACAATGAATGTAATAATAATATAGAGTCACTATGTTATTATTTCCCATATTTTTTAGAAGGGTAGGTAGAGACTATAGATTTTCACGTGTCAATAAAACTTATTTTTAAAAACAAGTAACCGCCCTCGTCATGTATAAAAACCTCCAGCGCCTGGTATACAATCATATATTTTATAGAACATTTGTGAGAAACCTTTGTTAAAAAATCGTGTTTCTATAAAGTTTTATCAAATTTTCATATATTTAATGTATCCGAGGTTAGATGCAACAAGAAACAAAAAAAGGAAATGAGTGCGTTAGGGAACAACCGGAAGATGGGAAACATTCAAAACTGTTGTATACTGTATTATTTTATATAATATATACAGATTTATTTAATGTGTATAAATTTATATATGTAATAAGTAACATTTAACATATATCGTATACATAGAAATCACTGTTTATTGTTATAAAAGCTTCATCACAGGAGAAAATACACGATCAGACGCACACGGCCTAGGTCAAAACTCAACGCCACCGAAGTGTGATACGTCTTAGTTTTACCCCAGTCCAACACTTGTATAGATGTTTCACGTCAATAATGAGACTATTTATCTCATAACATATAATTTCATAACAGTTTTACCTTCAACAGTAGTTCGCTATAATGTTTTTTACAACGCTTTCATGTTATCAACGACGTAATAACTCTAAGGATAAGTTTGTTTCTAGACGATATCTTTATTTATGATAGCCACACGCGTCACAGACATTGGCTCTTAGAAAGTTGGTTTTACGATATTTCCAATAAACATCGACACACCGCCACTCCGGAACGTGACATAGGCTCCCAGGGCGCCGGCGCGGGCGAGGCGTTTGACAGCCCGCCGCGGATATAACTAATAGCGGGCACTTCGTGAAAATCTCTTTATGCTAATGCCGTTATTATTTAGTCGTTGGCCTGCTCCCGCGCCGGGACGGAGCTGACATCCATCTCCGCGGCCATCGGCATTTGTCTTGAACACTCGTCGCCTCAAACAAAATGGAGATTTTGTCCCAGAATTACGTTATCTTTTTGATCAAACTACACGACGCCTTTGGGTAACTTTCGTAATGTACTCAAGTTTAGTCCTTTATTCGAGACAAACAACGTGAAAAGCTTGTTATCTCCAAGGAAGAAATTTATTTTCCTTGAAGGTTTTTTTCACTCTCTTGTATACATATGCAAAAAGGATTCCCAAGAAATTAATGATCACAATTATAGTGCCTTTGTTTAGCGATCGATAGGTATTTATTTATTACAACGAGACAGAATTTTTTTTATCAATTAACATTGCTTGCTTGCAACACGATTGACAGATATCGAACACCTAAACTTACGTGCTCGAGTACCGCTTAGGTGTTCGATATTTATTAATTGTCTCGAATAAATATTCAATTATTTTGGACGATTTTTTTTAATGAAACTTGCCAGCGAGCCTTTAAGATCTTTGCAATATTTATTTGTCTTATCACCGCCTCTTACAAGCATGCTTACGAGTTTGAATAAATAAGTACCACACCAATGAAACATATATTCGTATACATAGTATTATAGATTAAAATTTTCACAGGTGTAAATAATGATGCTACAGTTATTTGCTTTAAATTTAATGCGATTGCTAATTTCAGCCATTTTGTTCGTTGATACGGTTAAATGCACGAGTGCGTATCCCGCCTTATTCTGTTTTTTTTTTTTTTAATTCTATTTAACATTGCTTGTACTCGATATAAAATATATAACAGTTGGGTAAAGCTTATTGGAAAAGTGAAAAAGTATTCAAGATTAACACAATAGATCGATATAAGGGTTCCATAACAGTGTACAGATATTGAACACTAGATATTTTTAACAATAATAAATGAAAAACTTATACAAAAATTAAGATTGGACAAAAAAGCCGAAAAAAGCATGGTCCTTGTATGGGGACTCCTTTTAATTTTTACCTATATTTTATTATATGCTTTTTTTTTCGACAATAATAATAAACAGTGAGGTAACATTTCAAGCGTCTACGTGTTGCTATTATTAAAATCTAGCAAAAACGCGAAAACACATTTCTCGTATAGGATTAAAATGGAAGGGGGGGGGGGGGGCTTTCATTCTCAATTAAATAAATTTTTGTTATTCTTGTTATAGCGGTAATAGATCTACACATACTGCGAAAATTTCAATTGTCTAACTATTAAGGTTCAGGAGATACAGCCTGCTGACAATTAGACAAACTGAGAAATGAACAGCGGTGGCTTAATAATAGGACCGCGCTGGCACTCTTTGCATACGGAACCCCAAACACCACTATGAATTTTATGAAATTAAAAAACGTAACTTACATTAAATAATTCTATGTTACTTGTATCAAAAGCCTCCAAATTAAGTTGTTACAGTAAATATTTTTGCATTACAAATGAGAGTCATGCATTTTTTTTTCTGTACAAAACTGAATAAAAACGAAGTAAACTCGATTCAAATTTTCAGCTGGCCTCGGCCCCGACGGTCTCTCTCGGCAGAGCCGGCGTGCACCTAGAACAGACGGCGACCGTCAAGAAAATTCATCCAAGTTTTATTAAAAAATTCAATTTGTGAATATCCTTCCGAAGCACGCACTCTACCTCCCTGGCCCCGCTATATCACCCGGTAATGATGCGGGGAAATAATAAAATTCTGTAGGGATTTATTCTCGATTTAAGGCAACAGCGAATCGTTTTTATACCCGGCGCACATAATTGGATCTGCGGACGCGCTGTCCTAGCGAAGGTTACGTTGTTTGCTGTCTATACATTTTCATATGTAAATCTGCATTTCCTCAGTTGATAAAGCTTGCGATTCAGTAGAAACAGCAATCGTAAAATCGTATTTGGGGATTTGATAAAAAAAAATCGGTTTTTGATACAATCGTTTTCGATTAAACTCTACATTGCCCTTTGAACCGACCGTTTGCTGTCATTTGCGCAATATACCATACTTTTTATTAAAATGCTTGTTAATGTAGGAAATACTACGAAAGCTCTGTGACGATAGAGTTTTTTAACTTCCCGCTGAGCAAATTGAAAATTTTCTAAAATTTTCGGGAAATTATTGTTTCCCCATTTTGCAAAAATCGAGTTCTCATCAGATCTCGACGTTCTAAGGGTCTAGGAAGCTTCCCTGATCATCCCTGAGATGATGTCCGTATGTCTGTGTGGATGTGTGTGTGTGTGTGTGTGTGTGTGTGTGTGAGTGTGAATGTGTGGATGTTTGTAAACCTCTTTTAACTTTTAAACGGCTTGACTGAGTCAAGCCCACTAAACGGCATTCCAAAGAATTTCACAAAACTTAGATTTCCTGAAAGTTTGGGTCGATTTGGATCAGTGAATTTCAAAAAAATTTCAAAAAACAAAGAAAAAAAATTTTTTAAAGTGGTTTCTTCAAAATAACTTTAAAATGGCTTGACTGATCAATTCCAAAACCTTATCAACTCTTAAATTATTAAAAACACGTCGATTGCCACAAACCTGGTCAAAATAGGTTGATCCGTTTGTGAGAAATCGTTGTCAAAAGAAATCGAAAAAAAAAACAGTTTTTTTTAAATAACTACGAAACGGCTTGACCGATCGATTCTAAAATCTAACCAGCTCATGACCGTGTAAAAACATGTCGATTGCCGCAAACCGGGTTAAAATCAGTTGATTTTTTTCGTGAAAAATCATTGTCAACAGAAATCAAAGAAAACTATTTTTTCTAATTTCCTCGAAATTTTTTATCTGGTTAATAAGTACCTCTGATTTTTTACTCAAAAAATCGCATCAAATCCAGTAAAATATAGTGTTTTTAACTCGAAATTAGCGGGAAGTTTCAAGATTGGCCTACAGGGTCAACCGCTTTTCTAATTTTTTGATTTAATTCTTGGTTGGAAGAACAAAATTGCCGAAATACACGTCGGCATTTATTTAATTATATAGATGAATGTTTTATAATATTTCCAACATTTCTCAGAAATACATTTGGTTTCTGACGAATAAGATCACTAATTATAAAAGCAGTAATGCTCGACTAGGTTTAAAACCAGTTCACGGCAGCGGCAGCCGTGATGGTTTTGCCAAGTTTTCAATATTATCAGGTTTTGTGAATTAATGGTTAATATTGTTTTAAGTTTATTTCATATATTATTACATTAATACTAAGGAAAATTCTATAAAAAACTTCTGGAAAACAAAATAAAAATAATGCGTCAATAACACCACTGAGTGGATAGTTTTATAAGAAAGATTCAGTAAGGTTTATGTTGATTTTTCAAATGATTTATGATCTTCGAAATAAACATGAAAATTGTGTAATCCTGCATTCTTCACTGGATTGGGCATTCTCTGATTGGGCAACATCATTACTGTTTAACATTGCCGTAGTAGTGTAATAATTAACCCCACATTCTATTGTAGATAAAATTTTGAAATTTGTTTCTATATGTAATATTTTGTGAGACTTAGGAGAGCAATAATTGATAACCTTTTACGTTTCATTGGAAGATAGTAAGGATAACAGCTGAAAGAGCTATTTATAAAAAGTACACCATTATTTTTATACCTACGGCGAAAATATTTCTCAAAACAAAAGCCTTCTCAAAACACTAATACCCGAAATGCTGCAGCTTTCACTGTTGTTTTTCGTCCATTGAGTGAGAGTTCCCATGGCCCACTCCCTCTCGCTTTCCATCATCCCGATCTCCATCCAATAGAGACCCTTTCAAGAGGCCAGCACGCATTGATGACTCTTCCGGGGTTGAATGTATGGACCGCGATGACCATTTACTGTCTGATGGACAGTCTGCTCGTTCACCCCTCGAATATGCAATAAAAAAGCTGCCTAATCAGTATTATTCACTTCTTTACAAAACATAAATCTCCATAGATTTGATATAACAAGCAAAAACGAGTGTGTATACCCAATCCGTGTGCTTTTTGGAATATAATCACTGCGTTGATTGAGAGAAAGTAATAAATCATTAAAGGATTTAAAATACTTTTCCGTTTGCCAGCCCTATGCGCTATACAAGAGGCCTTCATGGAAGACGGGGAGAGAGAGACAAAATGAGAAGGAAACGTGCGCATTCTTCGTCGTGGCGCAGTGCGCGACGGGCCAGTGTGGGCGGTCCGGCGGCCTAGGCAGAAAATTTAAGCTGTGAATTTTTTTAATAAAATTTTGATTATTAAATTGTAACCTTAACGGGTACTATCTGAAAATTTGAAAATATTAAATATGAGTTTCGGCATCAAAGGTAAATTCGTGAAACTCAAGGTGCATAACAATTGATATTCGTTATTTATATATCGACGTAGGCGCTAAATATTAAATTAACGTACTGGAATATTTCATTTTGGGTGTACTTTCATAACAGCAGTGTCGTTTGATTTTTGCCAGCTGCGTCCTTACGTCCGAGTCGCCTGTAATTAGACTAGACTAGGAGACAACGCTATCTTTAGGTTCGATTGCGAATTTTGTTTAAATTACTTTTAATAAGTTCAGAAGGTCGTGATAGTGACGAAAGCACTTGGATTGGTTTGGCTTTATTCGTGTTGTGTTACAATATTTTTATGGAGTAAAAAAAAAATACCTGGATAGTGTTGCTTTGAAGATTATATATCTTTCTTATACATAAAAGAAAAATACGTGTTAACGATCGTGCTCATTAAAGATTTGGATTAAGACGTATACGAAAAAAGGTAATAATAATTAAAACTATTTTGTTGCGATACTTATTTAAATCTTCTCTAGAGTCGTAGTTCGCACAAAATGAACTTGTGCCTGCCCAAATATCTGCCGATTTATAAAAAAAATCGTCTATCTCCTAGACTATAAAACATAGGCGGTGCCATTTTTTGAAGAATAACGCACAACAAGTCAAGGTCAATAATGTTACGCAAATAACGGTAAATTGCATAACATTTAATGGTAATTTTTTTTTTTTTTAGGAAAATAATATATTGCTTCTAGAAATTACATCTATTTGAATATATCTCAGTATGTCCAATTCCTATAGATGCCTCTATACGGCAAGAAGAAAAGTGCCTGAGGGTGGAAGTTGAATACTTGTCAGACGTTTTGGAGGAAAGGATGAATTATTAAAAAAAAAATTGTTACGAATCTCACTGCGTGTAATCGCATAATGCACTTTACGGACTTAAATTGTCCAACTACCTCAGTCACTAGAACGTATAGCATAGAGAGTTATCAACAGCAGTAAGGCCAAACTTTTGACGCACTTAAGAAAACCATCTGAAACCTCCACACATATAGATGTTCAAAAATATCTCTTATTCCTTCCTTGTTGCGCGCGCTCAGGAAAAGGTGAACATGCACCAGCACGCTCTAATAATTTTATACTCTAATGACCGGTAGGCGCTAGATTTTCTGGATGTAATTTAAAATAACCGAGTTGCGGTGCAACACCGTCTTGAATTTTCATCAGAGATTACGTAGCTATTATGCATAACCAACATCTGGCGCCTACAAATTATAATAATGTCCTATCCGGGTTTAGGCATTCATTATAATTTTAAAACAAACCGACTGCCGGTTAAAATATTACAATATAAATGGAAGTAATGTTATACGTTATTTAAATTTATTAAAAAAAAATACATTAACAAAAATATTTCGAAGGAATATCAAAAAATACATTTTCAAAACGCTTAATTTATACAATAAATTGGAAGTGTCTGTCTGAGATTTCGAAATAATTGTTTTTTTGAACTTCACATCTTTATCAGCAAGTCATCAAAATTTAAAAACGCGTTCTAAAATTTTTGTTTGTATATTTATCTATTTATACCAATTTATTTGTATCATTTTGAAATGGATAAACCGATTCCGACTCAATCGACTTATCGTAGGGTAATTAAGCATCCTTTTTATCTTGAAAATATTTACGGCGGGTAACACCATAAGTAAAAACCTAATTCGTTGAAGTAATCCATAAGATTTGAAAGAATGTCCGTACATTATCTGTCAAATATTACATTTACAATTAACGTTTTTACTTTTGGGGTAACACGCTGTTAGAGTTCCTGTGTAAAAAAGTAAAAATTGTTGAAATTAGGGTCAAAAATTTTATTGTGAGACTGTAACGATATTCACCTACTCTTTTCTACTTGGACAATATTTTCGAAACTCAACACATACTTTTTGTTTCTCCAAAACTACGAGACTCAGTAAACTACAAGATCGAATACTTCCGTTCTAATGCTTCAGTGGTAATGCCCACCTAAATTATAATGATTGTGACTTTTCCAACTTATTAATAATATCTCTCTATCTATTTACTATTCTACCCTTCTATCAAAACACAGGAAATTCACGATCATCCAATGTGCAATACATATTATGAGCAGAAAACATATATTGTATTATTGATGTACAGATTTCGACTCCTGAAGTATTATGCTGCTAGACAATATAGTAAAATAGGGATTGCAATCATAGAAGGGTTTAGTATCGGGATCGTGACTGTAGTAAGATAATTCGGTATAAAAGAATTCATAATATGTTCACGTGGGCGGAGCTGAAGGCGAAAGTAGTTTTTTGATAAAAACAACTACCACTGGTAATATAAACGCAGGGTCTTCCAGATCAAACGTGCGGGGCGTGCGACAGTCGGTACACGTGGCAAATATATCGAAGGATACGCATGTTGAATTTTGTTGAGCGATATCGACGTTGGAATTTTGTCAGCGTTACCGGACAACAACAGCGATATCGCTTCGGGGACAGCTTGAAAATAGATTTTAGTTTTTTGGGTAATGTCATAGGTATTCATCGGTCTCTTCGGCGATATTCAACCCGTTTTATTATAATCCTTTCGGTGGCCTATCAATCCTTATGAAACTTTTGTATAATATTGCGAGATCGTTTTGTCCATAACTTTAGTTTTTATATAACACTGAAAATATTAGATTAAAATTATGCAATTTCTTGAAATCAGTGCAATTTTCTGTGCCGTGTTGTGTTTTTCTCGTCACCTTTTATTACGAATAAAAATTAATTACATTCTAAAATTTCGTGACAGACCATTAACAACTCTGAATGAAAAAAACGCTACAAAATGTCTTAAAATTAATAATTGACACTAATCATAATAAAAATTGAACCATAATAAATAGTATTTCATTCATGATATAAAATCATGTACAGAAATATTCTTTGTTTTTTAGCAACCCTGGCCGCTTCAAAAAGAAAACTATTATATTACTTTACTGTAAATAAATATTCATACATAAATGTTATATGTTAACCCCAAATAACATTCAAGAGAATTTTGTACATTTATAAAATTTCAATTTCTAACTACTAAGAAATTAGGTGTTATTTCTTTATGGAAAATACTGCTTGAACTTTGGTTAACATATACAAAGTGCAACATATTATGATTTAGGAATTCACATAATAGAATTTTTGATGATTACTTATATGTCTTATAAAAAGCTTACGTTTTTATCTTATGGTGATAAATTACATATAAAATTTATTAATTATATATAAAAGTATATGTACAACAAATTATTACAAAAAAGGAAAAATAATAACTATAAAAAATCCTTAAAAATGAAAACGAGTTGTTTTCAAATAAAGAGTAATTAATTAGAGAAATAGAAAAAGAAACGAGAGGAAATCCATTCAAACAAACTACATTGTATTTTAAGTACGGCTGTACCGAAACACAAGGACTGCTATTTATGTATCCACAACTGAGCACATACAGAACAATATGTAAATTAATAACATTTTAAAATGGAACTCCTCGATTGTAGAATGTAGTCTGTTTCATGTAACTGTCAATTGTTTTACCATTGTTTTGTCATTTTGAAAATCGTGTGTCTTTATCACCACGTATTTAACTCATGAAAACTTTCGTGCAATTATTCATTACGATTTTCAGCGTGGGGTAACTCATAACCAATGCATCGATCGACACATTTCGACATTTGGAAATGAATCACCTTCAAAACCACTGTGTATTACTAGTTTATTGAGTTTAATCGTGGGCGGTCTGTGCTCACGGACGAATTTAAAGAAGGTCGCCCTAAATCAGTTGTTATACCACAAAATATCGACGCTGTGCGGGAATTAATAATGCAAGTTCGTCACGTTACATATCGCAAGATAAAAGCGTCTTTGGGTATAAGTATGACGAGCATACATATGACATTACACAAAAAAATTGCTGTAAAATAAAATTTATTCCTATTGAATTCCACACAACTTGAGCATTGACAGTTATGGTGCGTCAAAGCTGTTTATATCTACACAGGTAACGAATCTTGGATCTATGCCTATGACCCCGAAACTAAACAACTGTCAATTATATGGGTGTTTCAAGATGAACAGAAACCCGACAAAAGTGATTCGTACCAAAAACACTTTGAAGCAAATGGTTACCTGTTTTTTTGGTACCCATGTACATATGGTTGCAGTGCCACTAGAGAAACGTAAAACTTAATAAAAAATCAGAGTGGTACACGACTAGTCTTTGAAGAAATAAGAAAGAACAACCGACAACGTAGATACATTCTTCACCATGACAATGCTAGCTGCCACGCGTCGGCCGAAACAACTCGGTTATTGGAAGGTCAAAAGATCGAAATGACGGGTCATCCACTATACAGCCTCGTTATGGCACCCAACGATTTCTGTTTATTCCCAAGCGTGAAGAATAAAATACGTGGCTAACGTTTTTCGAGACGCGAACAGGCGGTTGATGCATTTAAAATGCACGTTTTAAAGACACCTCAATCAGAATGGAAAAAGCGCCATAAAAATTGGTTTCAACCTATACAAAAGTGTATTGATCATCATGGTGAATAATTTGGTATGCAATAAAACCATATAAAATGATAGATGTTCGTTTCTTGTTGATATTCAGTACACATAAATAGCAGCCCTCTTAAAAGTCAATTTCAATTTACGTCAACATTAATAAAACTACTGACAGAAGCTAACTCAAATCAAAATAACATATTGAAAATGTTAAATAAAGTTAAGTTTCACATTGTGTTTCATTAATTTGAAATTCTATTGTGATAGTAAATAATTGATCTCGAAGTTGGCCTGTCAATTACGTTAAAGCGGTTCAACTCGCTAAAACTTTAAATTTAGACGCTCGGCCAACTTCGGGGTCCAAACTTTAGCTGAACTCGGAAAATCTTTAATCTTCCAAATTAGTAACATTCATTCTATTTGCAGAAGATCGTTGCCCATTTAAATTTTATAACTAAATCATTCCTATTTCGTTCATTTTCAGTTAACAATTAACTAAAGTAATTTCTATTAATTACTGTTAATTTAGCGCTGTTATAGTAACGTTTATCTGTTTTTTGTTACTTGTTTAATTTTATGAAAATAACAGCTTATTTATCATTTATGGAAGCAGTAAACAGATATATATTATAGTAAGTATAAGTAAATTATAATCACAATACAATTGTGCATGAGTTTCTACTCCTGAAAATAGTGACTGTTTCTATAATAAAGAAAATTGAATATTTACTTATGGATTTTTGCAGAAGCGTATACGTCACAAATAGACATTTCTAGAGTTATTTAAGATTGCCTTCCTGAACAATCCTTTTCAACTTCTCTTATACATAAATTAAATATGTATCTTAAGCGCAACGACTTCAATACATAGGCGATTATAATAGTATATTCATTATATCTAGCGTATATAACAGTATAGAGTAAATACATCTACCGAAAAAAAGTGCAAGGAAAAGAAATAAATGTGCGTGAACGTCAAATGAAACCGTTAGTTACAAGTGACCCAAGATTGCACGTTGTGTAGATGTGAAGAGAAAGCTTACGTCTAGCGGTAGATGTTCATTGGCTGGAATGAAAGTACGACAAACAGAATCCATGTTAATCAGCCACTCGTTCCTAACGCGGAGTTTCGATGAAATTTTCAACATCTTAGGACGTCGCATTATTTATCTTTGTTCTATCATTTTTCTTAATCTTAAACCGTCAGTACTTGACTGTCATACATAATACTTTTCGATCATAAAATTAATAATAGATATAATTGGGAAGGAAAATTCAATGTATATATTTTTTATTTAATATTTGAATGAGTTTGTTATTTATGAGTGTTTTTATCTTCAATAGACGTACAGACTACACCAAGCCCTGTACTCTCCGGTAACGTGTACATAACGGCTACGTTCGCTTATTGCGTCCAGTGGACACCATTAAAATATCTATCTCCGGTGTACCTAAATAATGAAGGAATAGTTGAACTGCCTCAGCATGCCTTTCCCTTCCGTGGAAATAAATCCACCTAGCCGCCCGTGGCCGGTATTGTTCATCGGCATTTCGCTGACATTTCGTGCTATATTTCATCCGATGGAGGATCCGCAAGTATTTATCGAATGCAAGAGTATTTATCGATGTAATAAAACATCAAACTACAATTAATAAATGTTGCATTAAGTGTTAGAGTCGTGAAATGTATCTGATATTGCTTGGGATTGGATTTTGAATGATGATCTGCCTTCTAGGATGAATCAGAAAAGTAAAATGCGAATAGAAAATAAATAATTTTTAAAAGAAAAAAAAACCATTGGTTGGATTCTCTATAAGTTATTAAATTCGCTGATAGGGTCGCTACAAATTCATATTTTCTTTCCCATGCTTTACATACAACATTAAAATATTCGGTGTCATTTGAACATGAATCTACAACAAAAACATTCTCACTCGATGATTTTGTACGATTTTAAATATGGACTAAAATTATAAGAAGAGATTAAATTAATTCAAATGGTGTTCAAAATAAAACTCTTCTAAAAAACTGTTTCCCGCTGATTCGACGAATTTAAACAATACCTAAATCAACTCAAAGGAAAACAATTTTCATCACCACAGCATGTATTGGTTGCATTTGAGAAAGTGGTCGAAGTATTGTTTAATGTGCACCAAAAAATGTTGTTTTTTAAACTGGTTGAAACGTATAAAAACTTATCGAGAAGCCCATGGATATTTTTTTTGAAACTTGTATTTAAAAAATTTTATTGTCCCAAGTATAACCAAGTGCGTGAGGGAGAAACCAAAATCTATTCCGTTAGAAAAAATGAAATCACACAAACATAACAAGCTTTTTTATAACGTCATAAATATTTAATTATCTTTATGCCTTAATAAATCGCCGTGCGCTTTTAAATCCCACGAAATTAATCAACGTCCTTACCGCAAACTCATAAAAAATACACACTTAATCCACAATTAAACGTTTTAATTTGGAGTCCGTGATTGTGAAATCCCAAAAAAAAAAAAGGCAGTGCGGCTACATTAAGCCGGATCACGGGCATGCAGAAGGCATTAACTCGACATAGCCCTCATTAACAAAGGAATCCGAAAGAAAAGGCAAGCCCGTCTCATTTGCCAGGGCGCGCGTCAGCCGCCCGCGCCGCGTCGGGGCGCCGCCCCGTCCTTGTATTCCGTTTCACACACAATTTTAATAACCCCGAATGGAATGTAGGTGGCGACACTGCATTAGAACACTTATTACAGGAAAATATGATTGAATTGTTCAAAAATGTAAGGCGGACGTCAGTACTTATGTGACTACGACAAATATACACTATATGTCTATATTTCTATATAGATCTGTAAGTTCTCTCTGTAAAAACATTTTTTCCTCAAATTTTATTATAAATATTAATTTTATGATATTAAACCCAAACAAAATAAATAAAAATAATATTTTTGTCCTTCTATCCGTCTGTATGGCCATTTTTAATTTAAGAATGATTTCACCAATTTTAATGAAAACTGCTATACAAAATGAACATGTAATTGTGCAAATGATAGGCAACGTATGATTTCGATGCACCTAACAAAATTGCTAAAACACCAAGAAAAAGTTTCTGTTGATCTGATCGCTACCAAACTTCTTTTAATTTCGTATGTTCAAAAATCGAACAAAAATACAAATAACTTAATTTATATAAATTTGTAGGGAAATTATGACACAAAATTGTTTAACCAAACAAAAAAACTGTTTATCCAATCGCTACCGAACTTCACAGGAACACACATTGAGGTAATCTGAAGATTTCCCAAAAATTTCATTAAAACCAGTCCAGACGTTTTAGAGTCAATTCGGAACATACACTGATATACACGCATGGATCTATATGTATATATACATACATATAGTATCTGCTTTATCAATGTATAGTTTTTAATTTTAGCGATTAATTTACTCTGAAAACCCTACATTAACGGAACGGATATTACAAAAAATAACTATCATCCATTTCATTCCAAGACTTTGCCGAAGCAGCATGAAAATACAATTAATTCCTCTATATTCCAAATCAACCGGTCTGTCTGTCAATCATAATTCTCATTATGGTCCCGCTACCGATTCTGATTCCGGTCTAATTAATCCAAACCAATCCCAGACCGATGTTGGTTTATGGCTGTGCGTTAGGCATTGTTGTTACTAATAGCCAGTCGGTATAAAAAAAAAGAAAAATTTCGTTCGAAGCTCATGAGGTCGAAGATGCCGACAGACTTTATAAATTATAGCCTATTATTTATAGAATGATAGAATTTTACAGTTGTAGGGTATATGTTATTCTAATGTATACCCTACAACTGTAAAATTGTATCAAAATTCGTTGCTATGTCCATCCATAGTTAGAATCGCTCGCGTCTACAACATCAATAGGGCATATGTCGGCATTGAATCGTCATCTAAAACATTCAGTTCCGATATCGTACGTAATGAAGTATCGGGAAATCATATTTCATGCTGCGCACGCGATATATTTTCGCGTATGCGCACGGAACGAAATGAAAATAACACTCCGCCCGCCGGTTTTATTTAGATACAGTTGTGCGAGAACATCGCAATCAAGTTCGAATTTTTCCAGCAGCGATTCCATAACATGTCGGCACCAGACACGAGTGCTCGGCGAGGTATTAAAAGCGGCTGTATTTTTTTTTCGCCGGGAAAAGCTGGGGGCAAAGTTGTCGGATGCGAGATGCGCGCGAACTGATTGTGTTTGCTAAACATTCAAATGAATAACGATTTGATTTTCATGAATACGACTGTCCGTCCGCGGCGACACGTTATACTGGTAACTATTCTAAACGTCGATAGAACATGTCACATGGTGTTTACTTTGTAATATTGTATTAGTATTTTATGGTTGATTTTCGAGGAGTCACCTAAACTGTATTATATTGACATTCTAAGCTGTTTATATTATATTTATATAATAAATTAAATAGTTTCGTTTTCTGGGAAGCATCTTATTTTTTTTTAAGTCATTATCTACAAAAAATTGTATTTCCCTTTGTTAAGGTTATTTGATCCCATGTAAATACATGAGGTAAAATAACGATATAATCATTTGTGTATCTTCAATGTGCTAATATAGCAATATGGAGAACTTCTTACAATTTATTATCCAAAATATAAAAGGGGCAATTTGATAACGTAATACAGGGAACATGAACATAAAAATTGAACGTTATATTATCAAGTAGTATAACGTTTCGTTGGTTTATTTTACAAGTTCATCAGAATATCTAAAATTAAATATAAAATAATATAAAAACGTTTTAAAAAAATAAAATCAACATCATGTAATGTAGACAGTTATAAAATACAAAAATTAAATGCAATAATAAGATTAAACTAATATAAAAAAAAAACACATTTTAAAATTCATTTGAGGTTGAGATCATTTTTATAATACTTGAGTTCATGTTATCAAGTCAATATATTATGTGACAAATGCCATTAACAATTGCATAATTATATTAAAAAATCTTTACTATTACAAATGAAGCCTTTTTCAACCGAAATAAAAATAACTAAAAGAATCCAAAAAATGCATGAAAAACGCAATGGCAATTCAATCACAGAATAACTTATTTAATTTGGTACTGATTGAATCAGAGTAATCTGTTGTACCGGGATCAATTTATTAAAACATTCAAAATAATTTTAGAAATATTCGTACTCATTTTACATTTATAAATACAAAATATGTAGCCAAATATAATTAAAAAATCATTTTATAAATCATTGTCATTGTAAGTATTATAAAAACGGGGTAATCATGCACTTTTACTTTATTATAGGCACCTGAAAACGAAAAGGAAATCGACAATAACGATTTATTAAAGAACTAGGTTCACTGTCTCTCTGTTCACACAGTTTTTTCAAGAACATACGATTAAACGAAAGAAAAGAGTTTCAAGTGTCAGGAGTTATCGAATTATTAGCGTGTAGGTCAGAGTTATCGCGCGATCATCGGGACGGCAAAAGTTAATCCAATTTTTCTACTTTGAACTTTTGTAACATTTTTTCCTATAATGTACTACACTTCTTGTACTACACTTTTTTTTTCTATTTATTTTTTTAAGAATTGACTAAAAATTCTACAAAAAAAAGTTAATTGACTAAATGCAGCTATAATAAAACGTTCATATTATCTTTATGAACCCATAATAATGTCAGAAGAGACTTAGGGATTACTTTGCGGAAACAAAACTGTTCTTGTAAATCTGACTTGCTACGCGCTACAAAATATGAATTATTTTTTAAGGAAAATTGCTATTTGCTATGGTAGAGCCACGATATGGTCAATAACACATACATGGGTCGGTTTGACCGGTGCGATACCACACTCACAGAAAACAGGCGTGAAGTGACAATTTCCGCTCTTCATTGCGTCCAGTGAATGAGAGTTCCAGTGGCGGGCTCCCCTTCATTCACCCCACAATCTCCCTCCACCAGTCCCCTCCCTTCTTCACCAGTCCACTCTTTCTTCCAACAGATATTCTATTTCTACCCGATAGGCTGGCACCGCACTGGTGACTCCTCCAGAGTCGCGAGTATCCATGGACAGTGTTGACCATCTATACTCTGCTAACTAACATACAAGTTTTCCACTCGATAAGGCTAAAAAATAAATAAAAAAAAAAAACAAAATAAAGCTCTGTTGACATATCGTTACCAAACTTCACAGGATTACTAGCTGGGCTAATCTGAATATTTATTGAGAATGTCATTAAAATCGGTTCAGCCGTTTGAAAGTCCACAGGAGACACACACACTTTTATATATATAGAGGTAAACAATTCAGAGGTATCTGTTTATTAATTCTTAAAGATAAACGACAATTAAATATGGAAAAACTGTAGAGTATTTATCTGATTTATAAAATTACGAAATTGCACGTATTTGAATGGGCACAGTAGTCCATTTCTAGGCTTGATTAGAGGTGAGGTGGAGGCGCTTTAAACGTCGGTCACCTTATTTAATAAAAATTATTACAAAATGAAAATTTGATAACCTAGAGAACGTTCTGATCGAAGAGCTATAAACTACATATACGATTTCAACTCAGTGAACTATCGCACGCTACGGTATAAACACGGTTACATAGAAAATTCAATAAACAAAGAAGTCGCGACGGTATTATTCGATGAGCACCCATTCTATGGGGCAAAAATTTGAAACTCGACCACTTTTTAAATTATTTAAGAAAAAGGCATTCTTTTAACGGTTAGCAGTTTCTAACCAAACGCGACCAGTACACAACCACCATAAAGTTTTTAAAGACGTATGCATAAAACTGTACACACACTGTCAGAAACTGCCGGCGTCATACCTCAAACCTTTAGGCCGACGTCAAGCCCTTAACCATAACCGAGGCAGTCGACGCCTTAGGCGCATCACATGTTATCGCCAATCAAAAGCAATGCGCCTATTGAGCTGGTTCAAATTAATTGTACTTTATTAAAGCATAAAAAAATATTATATATATACCTAATTATTAAATTAAGATTTGGTTATGAAGCTCTAAGTGAAAACTATAAAAGCATGGTAGGTAGATTAGATATTACAGTACAAAAAAGGACAAAAGTTCATTAGTTGTTTTTTAAGATAGTTTAAGCCTGATATTTATTTATGACCAGTTTTCTAGCCGGTCTCACCCGCATAGACATAAAATGTATTCCTTCACCTTTTATATTGAATGATTTTGCTGTTGATCCCGATTTGTTCCCACTTGTCCCGATACTGTTCCTGATTTGGATCCCACTCACGTTCTTGATTCTAGTTCCGGCCCCGCACTCGATTTCGATACCGTTCTCGTTTTCAATTTCTCCTCGCTTTCCTTTTCACTAATTTAACATCAAGTTTACTATTACTATCTTTCTTTTTCTTTAAGTATTCTTTAAAAATACGAAATTTTTTATAGTAAATTTAGTTAGCGATCGGCCTAGTTTTAATATTTTTAAAGATATTTTATTTTTTATAACATCCTTTTAATGTACAGATTTTACACTATCATGTAATACCACTTGGTATTATTTAATAAATATGATGTGAGTTTCATCTAACTACCATATTTTTACTTCAAAATTTGAAAGTATTATGTGACTGAAAATAATATTTCAGTGCTTTACAGCCGGACACGCAACTGTTCGCTGTCAGTATTCGATATGCGGTCGACAACGCCGCTATATAAACTAAGAACATTGGCTGTATCAGAAAACTACTTTAATAAACGTTTATTTTATATTTATAATGGAGTGCAAATAGTTCTTGAAATTACCTCATATGAATGACTTATATAAGAAACACACAGAATGGGTTTTTTTATTTCAAATAAGAATGGGATCGAAATCTGGATTGAAATTGAAACCGAAAGCGGAAACGAGATTACATTCGGGAGCAGAATCGGAACCAGGATAATTTATAACTTCCTAAGCGAGATTAGGTTGAGATAGATATAAAAATCAACGTCATTTATTTCATTTCCACGCTGACAAAGTTGCAAACAAAGGAGGGTCAACGAATAGAAAGTCGAAAACTAAGTGTATATGTACTAACCGGCGTCTAAATATCGGCACTGATAAGGAACTAGCTTTACACCCGCAGCTTCACTCACGTGGACATAGAATGCATTCCTTCATGTTTCATATAGAATAACCTTGCTGTCAATCCCAATCTGTTGCCGCTTTCAATTTTGGTCCCGGTGCCGACATCGAACCAGATAAATTAGAAGCGATTCTGATTACTAATTCCGATCCTACATTCGGTTTCGCCCTCGGTCTCGTTCTGAACTTCAATTCCGGTGTCGGTCCCCGAATCTACTTCCTGTCTCACTTTTCATCCCGATACCACTATCGTTCACGATTTTGATTTGTAAGAAACAGTAGCAAATGCTAGTTTCAAAATGAAAAATAGGCTATACTGCTCGAAGATAATGTAACTTTCTATTACTGACAGATTTTTTAGAATTAGTCTAATTAGATTCGGTTCAATAGTAGAAAACGTGGACTAAGTTGCGGACAAATACAATAGACTGTATAAAAATCTTTTACATGAAAACATACATTTATACATACACAAATTTTCATGGGGTTTAGTCAAATGGTTTCGAAGTTCTTTAGCTTTGAACAGACAGACCATCATCCATTTCAACTTCATTCTCTAAGTACCCAACTTCACTCCCTAGTATACAAAACAAAATATATAAATACAATAAAAATACATAAGTAAATTCGTGAAATTTCAAAATGCAATAAAAAAGTATTGCCTATTAACAAAAAGTGCTGTATGTTAAGAAAAATCGTTATAAACACCAATATTACACTTCTGATCTCACACTAACAAGTGCTTAAAATTAGCCGCCGCTAGGCTGGGTAGCATACACATCACCAAGCCCGGAACGTTTGACAAAAACTATGATAAAGGAACATGTATTCAGTGCTTACTTAGGTGTGCTTTCAAGACCCTTAACAGGTATGAAACTAGTTATTGTGTTAAATTTTAATCCCCTCTCTACTTAGAGGTATGCTCCCAGGTTTTCTTTTTTATTTCCGATTAAGTGGAGTGCGGATCGGACGCTGGTGACGGCCGTTGTTGTTGATGGGATAACGACATCCGGAACCGACGTCCTAACTTACCTTCCGATATAAGAAAATATGGTTTAAGACTTAATTAATTAATTCGTCCGAAGTCTAGTTCAATTCGCCAGTGATCAACATCAAACTGGGTAATTTCTGATTAGGAGTCAAAGCTTCTTCACCGCTGAGCTACCACCGCTCAACAGAGCAATAAAAATGCGGAAGCACTTTTATTTCGAAAGCAATCAATAGTATGAACGTCGATATCTCAACGAAAATAACAATCAATCCCGTCTTAAGACTCGAGACGGAAACAAAGAGGGCCCTCCATGCATGTTACAGGGGAAAAGAAATCCATTCGCACGACATTTCATTTTTAAAAGCGGCCGGGCCCGATTTAGAAAGAGCTTTTGTTTCTGTTAACAAAGCAGACGCCCCATCGTTGATTTAGGGACACAATGGCGTCTCTCCCGCGCCCCGACAATGGCGCGATAGCTTAGAAATGGCCGACGGCAAAAATGTACAAGACAATAAAATTGAATTGAAATGAAGGGATGTAAAAGGCGCGATACGCTTCGAGCGAGTCGAGAGAAACTTCTTTTGCTTAACACTGTATTTTTTCTATCGGTGTTCGTCTATTGAGAAGATTGATCACTCTCCACTTTCGTTTTACTATCGCGAGGAAAAGTCCGGCATTACTGAATTAGGAGAGACATTATTTTTTATTATTTGCATATAATTAATTGTGTTGAACGTCAAACAATATTGTATGAGGCACGATGGTCTTAAGGATAATACCTATAACGGTAAACAACGTATTTAGCGTATAAATTTAATTTTTAGGTTCCGCACGTCCTAATGAGAAAAAGAATCGGGCAGGGCTGTGTCAGAGCACACGGCCGCCGATGGTTTATCATGAAACGTCTACATCAGCGAGACACTTTTAATGTTAAGGGTTGAAATGAAAAGAAAACTGAATCCGTTTTAAAAATTTTAGTACAAAGTAGACACTAAATGGCGACAGGTACGGCAACGATAGATTTGCCTGCGAAGTCGGCGTCGTCTACTGAGCTTTCGGTGGCAACTTTATGTCGCACTTGATATCGTCTTACCCGCTCCGGTACCGAACATCGGGCTACCTATGCGTAGCCCATAACCACCTCTTTCCAATTATAACCTTGATCTACATTTCTGTCTGGCTTTAGCATGGGTCGAGGTAGACATATAGAATTTTTAAAAATTTTTATACAATTCCTGGTTATTTGTAGTTATAATTATTATTCAAATTTCTCTTTTTTTATTTTGATCGATCGTTGAAAATGAACTCCATAAACTCACGAAAAAATCGCCGTGCTATCACATGTGAGGATGGAGTTATCCTAAATAGAAATGAGCGAGAATATCGGTTTCCGACATTCTACGTAGTATCCCTCGCCACTCTGTCCGGCCCCGATGCTAACTCAAGGGCATAACACTAAGCTGACTATATGAGCTAAATAATAGCACTAAACTAATATTTTTAAAACTAAAGTTCTATAATTATTGAGATAACACTGTATAGACCCTTTCGTTTACGGTCCACTTCTCTGACCTGATACCCGTATGTTTCGGTTTTAAAGACGTTCCACGTCAAAAATAGAACCCTGTAAAATCACTCGTATGCTTGTTTACCCTTCGAAAACGCTATAAAAGAAGACTCTTGATAGTAAATGCGGTGCTCTTTGCACTATCGCTGCATTCCCAAACTGCACCCTCCCTCGCGTTTAATGCAAGCACTCGCCGCTGCCGGCCGACGGGCGCAGGGGCCTAACGATACGGTCGCTAAGGCTGCACGGGCGCGGACGAGGCGGGGTCGCCATCACCGTTATTTATCGCCGGGCGAGCGAGAGTAATTTCACTTATTAATACGTGGTCGCGGGCGCGGCTCGCCGACACGTGATCGACGCGTTTAATCACGATTCTTCATTCTCACCGCACTCGCTAACCCGGAAAATAGGTTATAATTCGTGATTTCAGGATTTTTTTTCATGTCGAAATCACAGCGAAAGTTACGCAAGCGACCCTAAATTTTCTTGCGAGAAAGTAATAGGTTATATTCGCTTCGTTAAAATGTGAAACATGAAAATGGTATCTGAATTAATATTCGATAATAAGGGTTACTTTACGATAAGTTCACTTACAATATTACAAAACTGTTTTAGAAGTGCAACTGTACAGTGCAGATGTTTACAAAGAAAAATGGTTACGTTGTGTTAATAACTCATAAGAAGTGACTTCGATATGATGTTTAGATGTCAGAGTCCAAATCCCATAAACTTTTTGCCTGTTTGACAGATTTTAATTTTTCTTTAAATTCTCATAAAAATCTTAGTGATATATATACATCTACAAATATACATATATATACATTTCTTTACGATGGCAAGAACATAGAGATACGAGTATAAGAACAAAACCACATTTTTCACAACCAAGTGTAACCTATAAATCATGAACTCCCATTTCAACTATTTCAAATACATTTATATTAAAGAATACTATAAATTCATATATACATATGTAATAAAAGGGAATAATATCTATAAAGTATAAATTTCTGATGTATAAAGATCACTGTCCACGTGGACCGAGTCACGAGCAAAGTTGCAAGTAAAATTCTTTCAGTTTATTTATCTGTTACGCGACAACTATTTTACTATTTAAATAACGGCGGTGTGGAGCGAGTGAGAGCGGGAGCGGATTTGAGAACTGTTGAAAGAAGGTCTAAAATGCAGTTCTGTGCCCACGCAGGCGAAAACTAATACTCTGTAAGCTGTTTTGTTTTTATGCAGCCATTTGCAACACAGTAATTTATTTATCGTTTACCGTTAATGTCTCCGTATGGCAAAATACGCCTCCTTTCTGCTTGCGTAAAGGGCTAAAGGTGTTTTCCTTATTGAACTAAATTTCCCTTAATCCTAACTAACAGGTAGTTGATTAAATTTTTACATAAAAGTATCATTAAACTACTTGATAATTTATATCGAAATTAACCATGTAATACTCTGTAACGCTCTTTAAGAACTAATATACCACGTTTATATTGATAATATTTTAAAATTGTACAAATGTGTAACAAGCTAACCCGAGTTAAATTGAATTTGAAGTCGGGTTTTAAGTTTTATTAAAATTATATTATCGCAAACTATAGTTTTAATGTTCTACATTTCACTTATAATTTTTCATGGAGTAACTTATATAACTTCCATGTATATTATGAAGTCTGTAGGCGGATGGCTGAAGTTATCCCACGGTTCTTACCGTATATTTATTTCTCTACAAATCTTTTTACCGGTGTGAAGTTAACGCTATAGAGTTGCAATAACGAAAATACAAGTTCTCCAGAAAGCCATAATAAAAAGTATTTGCATAGTTATTGGAATACGACTAATTTCACATCCGCAACGTCATTTGGTAGCCCCTGTATGTATACAGTTCTTGATACGAATTTAACTTAGTCTAATTCATCTTTGCTATCTTTTACCCGTACTTTTAATGATGGCGCAGAAATAAAAGTCCTCTTACACGCTTATACAGCAGAATGCTGAAAAGTCTACCGGATGCCCTACTCGAGCAACGAGCCGCTTACTCGCTTCTGCTACAATCTGCTAGCTGCTAAGTGTTGAAAGAGCATCAGCGCTGTGACGAAAAGGCGACACTGAAATGTACTTACACCATTTACAAATAGATTACAAAATTTTGAGACTTAGGGACTTATTATGGAAATAAAGTTCAGTTTAAAAACTTTTCAATTTATACTTAAAATACGAACTCAAAGTGAAATTCATAATATCTTTATTTCATAAGTTATAAAATAACACTTGAAATACGGCCTATTTTTTGTGAATTTACACCTTACCGCTTATTTGCAAGGCAGTTTTTCCTCAAGAATAATGAGCAAGAAACCTAAGACTAGTTCTTTTCTAATATCATGATGCATATCCAAAACAACTACAAAACTATCGATGGACGAAACAGGCTGAAAATCGAGCTGCTTATGCCCATGGATATTTGCCTTCAAAATATTTTAATGTTGTATAAAACTCTCTTTTTCTGAATGATTTTTTAATAATACTTTTAAATTTATATATGAGTATAATCTTGTATATCCTCAGGAACCCTATTATTATGCGCACACAGACCTTTTATGAATTTGTCACTTTGCATAGTCGACTAATATGTAAACACAGTTCATTCTTATTTATAGTACTCAGTTTATGTCAATCACTATTTCTTATAAGTATTTCAGTTTTTCCTCGCATAATATATTTTGTACATTAATTGGAATGCCAGAGGTAAACTCCAATTTTCTTAAGCATAGTCTTAAAAGATACACCAGGTCCGAGCTTCTTTTCTTAGTCACGCGAACGGCCCGCTTCTACAGTACGAAAATTTTATGAATATCCGCGCCATGTCCCCAAAACAAGAAGCAATGCATTTACACACTATGGAAATAGCAAAATAAACTAAGCTAGTGGTTTAAGTGTTTGATGAATTTCCTATTTATTTACTGCATAGGTGGTAGAGCTAAACCTTTTCGCCAACTTTCTGATATGAGAACCCCATTAAAGCCTAATCCCAGATTATGCCAGTTATCTAGACTAATTCTCAGTTATTACTAGGAACTTCAATTAACGTTAATGATTCTGTACACAGTATCATTAACGAATCACATTTCTTTAATACGTACTGAAATAGATCCGGATCCATGTCTTACATTGGGAAATGACAATTTTATATATTTGAATTCCATTTCATTAAAATATAAGATATTTGTAGTAAACCATTTCTATACCGTTGAGACAGCATTGTTCACACTGTCATAAGCGGGCTGTTGCCTTCTAACTTTGAATAAAAAAGAAGTGTCATCTGCTAATAGTACTATCTCATGAACATCCTTAAGAAGGTTAAATAAGTCATTTATATAGATTTAAAAAAGAAAGGCACCTATAATTGTGCCCTGTGGTACACCCATGTAGACCAGTAGCCTACATGGGTAACGATTTCATGCTATTGAGATTAACCTCCTGGACTCTGTTACGCAAATACGATTTTAGAGGGCTGAATGCCCTGCTTGTTAATCCATAGTGACGTAGTTTCCCGATCAGAATTTCAAAATAGACGTAATTGAATGCTTTTGAGAAATCGCAAAATACGCCAATTATATTTCGCGAATCGTCTCAGTATCCAAAAAATGTTGCACGAACTTAATACCAGCATCGATTATTGAGCGACTCCGAGTAAAATCGAACTGTTTATTGTACGTTGATTTATTAGTATAAAAATATTCTAACAACTGATTTGAGATTAAATTATCAAAAATAGTACTGATTGTCCGTAATATATATATAGGCCCAAATTTTTTGTGATTTGGTGCACTACCGCTTTAAAATAAAAGAATTACTTTACTTTCTTTCATCAAATCCAAAAGTACGCCTTCATCTAGAGACCCTTTCTAAAAATAGACGCCAAGACGCAATGCAATCTACAATCGAATTATAATCAGAATAGAAGTACCATGAAGGTACTTAGTAAGTCCTCTACGAGTCTAACAATTTGAATTTTTGATAACCTTTTCAGAACTTCCACATATAAATTTCAAATTAAAACTACAGATCGAAATATATTCCTTCGGTATAAATCCGGCAAAAGCGGGAAACAAGTTGAAACACCTGGCGGTCGAGACAGGAATGCCCTTAAAATTTTTTTGAAGGCCTTAGCAACTTTTATGTCCTTAATATGTCCATTTTCAAGGTCTTGTCATCTAATTTCAGTTCAACGTCAACAATTCGGCCCTTAATTCTTCCAGTCTCATTCTTTATGACACTCGAAGTCGTTTTTATAATACTTTTGCTGTTTTTTTCAATTTTATTATTGACGTCCTTGACTTTAGCTACAAAGCAAACACGCTTAAAATTTTTTAAAGCTCTCATTATTAAAGTAATAAGTTAATAAACAATCAAAAAGATGAGAGAGCCATATACTATTTCAAATTTTTATTTGAACATTATAAAATCTGTAGGTTTGAGTAAAAATTATAAGAATTTCATTAAAGTAACTTCGTATTGTGAACCGCGTCTGCCCATTTGGTGTAGTGAGTCGCGGCCTAAATAACTTGGGTGAACCAAAACTTAACGCTAAGAATATATAACACTACCTCACTTTAAAAATTTCCAGGGCATAAATACAACTCAATGGATTTCAGAATGCACCGCATGCACCCCATCGCACCCTCTACATTTGCAGACACTTAAGTGTCTAAGCATGCAGTGTAATCAATGAAATTTTATTTTATTTTTCTGCAATAATTTATCAGCGTTGAAGATATTAAAAATAACCGGTGTTTTTTTTTGTTTAATAGTATGTCACACTTCTGCATAATAACAAAAATATAAAAAATCCATTTAAACAAGGGTCAAAAAATAAACGCCACCTCAAAGAGGTTGTCCAAGCGTCACGATGATGAGTTTTCACGGCGTGAATATTGAGTTAGGTCGTGACGCCGCCGCGGGGTCTCGATGTACATAGCATTTCAAAATGTTCTCGTTTGAAATAAACAGTTTCGGAACGTTAGCGGTTTGAAAAGAATGATTTGCTTAATTTGAAAAAAAATTCACCGTTTATGACAATAGATAATAATTCTTTTTGATTTACTTATCACTAAATTAGAATTAATTATTTGCAACAAAAATAGATATAACATAAAAAGTAGAAATTTCACCTAACTGAATTTATTGCACATATTTTTCTCGAACTTTAAATTAACTTTAAAATTAAATGTGGATTCATATATATATATATACGCCGTATGAAATCGATCATGCGTTTCTCCGCAAATATTCATAATGTCTTACTTTTTTAGAACAACTTTGTCAAAGAAACCATAGTCATTGAAGTAACCGTTTCTGAGAAAAACAGCTAAGAACGTAAACGTGTAAAGGTACGAAATACAAACTCTAGCACTTAGTAACATGATGCGCTCGCTCAAACCAATCTCCCCCGACATCCAAGCTTCGCACGCGACGGACGTCGGTTGTCAGTGTTTTGCGAGTCCGGCGCGGGTCTGCACATCCGCGCGCGGCTAATGACCGAACACGTGGCTTTAGAGGTTTCAGTATTTTGTTTAAAATGTTACGTTTACGTTATTGACGTATTTGAAACTAAGATTGTGCGTGATTAACATTGAAGTGTTTAAAAACAATGCTTTTAACTATTATCGAATATGCAAATGTGATTTACTGTTGGGAAGTTTGCTGAGATGATATCGCTGCGGCTCTAAAACTTTATAGTGAATTATCCTAACAGTCAACAACTTGTGAGTTCACGAGTAATATTGGGTGCTGTTTATCATTTACGCAATAATTTGCCTATGTGTGGAAAATCAGAGATTAATTTAATAGTACCGTCTGCGAACTTTACATTATTGACAACATCCAGTGTCATTTGTAGGAAAGTGACTAGGTAATTTTTTTAAAAATAATGCATCGCATAGCCCGTTCGTCACGCGCTAAGGCGTGGCGCGGGGTGCGCGGCACTTAGGCGCCGTCTGATCGAGCATTTCGTAAGATTTTCTTTGTATTATATTATATCATTTCTAAGCATATTTTCATTGAAGTATTTTTGTTATAGTTGCTTTAGCAAAGTTGTTTTAAAAAAGGAGGAGATTATGAATATTTGCGGAAAGGTGTATGAATTATTCCATCCTGTATACATATACATACATAATTGACTCTGTAGACCTTTATCTTAATCTTCTATTAGGTAGCCTGCCAAAATAGTATACATTTACATTTTCACCTACATAGAAATAGAACGAATTCCTTCATCTTTTACATAGATTAACATCGATTATTTTATTACTAATGTCGATCTCAGCCTCACGATTCCAATACAGTTCCTGGTTTCATTCTCGGTCACGCTCTCAATTCTGACTCTGGTCCCATTTGCATTTCTAATACCGGTCCTGTTTTCTAATCAAATTGTGAGTGCAGGTCCCAGTTTACATTTCGGCAAATCTTAGTATCAAAACAATTGTGCGTCAACTACATTACTCTGCGAAGATGTAATATTTCAATATGTAAAGCATTATTAGAATAGCCTTAACTAAACCGATTCTAAATGCGGGCGAAGTCGTTTATTTCTTCTAACTGTAGTACAAATTCGGGACTTCTCCCGCAAGGGCTAAACTTCTCGCACTTATTCCTATTATTGTATTAGTATGGTCTTGTTTATTGCTTATTGCTTATTATTATATTTTCTGATATTTTATTCTGCAAATAAAATGTAATGGATGTCCATCCTCAGGATGCAAGCTACCTCTTTGGCAAATTTCATCGATTCGGTCAATGATTTAGTTATGGGAACATAACAAATATGCAGATACCAGATACACTTCCTGCTTTTTTTTTTAACTTTTTTCTGCAACTCTGCTCTTTTAAACAGGATTGATTATATTAATAGTAGCTATCGCGTCGCGGCTCCTGCGATTGCTAATGCACCACTTGTAGTACACCTCTGGTCGCACCCTCACTCCTGATTTGTTCTAACCTGGTTTCGTTCTTAAATAAGGTGAAAAATACTGGTTCTCAATTATTTCTCCAAAACTTTAAACTACCTACTAAATTAATAATAAAAAAAGTAAGAATATCAGCTAAATCAGTTGAATTATAATATTTTTTTCATAGTACTCATTGAACCCATGGGACCATAAAAATAATACAAGCCAAATATTTTCCTTGGACTAGAATATTGTTATTTCTCTGCCAACTTTCCTTAAAATCGAACAAATTATAAAAATGTTTATTAATCTCACACAACAAAATCACGCAACCATAAGTCACTCGAAACACTCACAGTGTACCGGGTGTAAGGGACAGCCTTCCGCAAACTAATAGAGTGAACTTAGTATATTATGCTAAGATGATCCGCGCATGAAATTATTTCAGGAAAGTTAAGGGAATCCACGAAAACTGATTTTTTTTTTATCACCTTCTACGCACTGTATCGCTATCATTTTTAAATCACGCGGGCGCGCAGCACAGCGAGTTGTCGGCCGCCCGTCGCCGCGGTCTTACGTACGATTTTCCCAGACCGGCGTACAGCGCAAAGTAACGCGTCGCGGCAGATGCTTACGCATGCGCGAGGTGGCGGGCGGCTGCCGCGGAGTCCGAGCGCAGCTGGTCTCCTTCCAAGCTGCGCAAATTGCATGCAACTAAGGAACTTAACTACTTTGTTTACTACGGATGTTTTAATTTCCTTTAGCAAATTGTAACATGCGCTCCGTAGGCAAACTGATAGGAATGCACCCTATCATTTTGCGGAGGGCTGTCCCTTACACCCGGTATTAATTCTTATTAGCACACAATTATTAACAAAACCTGTGCAAATTTCAAAAAAGTCAATCAAACTAGTTCTTAGCAATTCTCACAGAATCCTATAATATCTATTTTGTGTATTTCACTGGCTTCTAGATATTTCCATATTGTAATTAAAAAATGCAAGCAATTAAACTATGAAAATTGTTAGTAATTCTCATAGAACCCAAAAAAATTGTATGTACTTTTATTGGCTTCCAACTATTTACTACTAAATTTTATTGACATCGGTTAAACTATAAGGGTCCTTAATAATTTCTAGGAAACCTGAAAAAGTATCAAACCTGTAATAGTTTTTATTATAGATAACTTTTTTTCACAGCTTCGCCCGTGTGGATATAAAACGAATTGCTACATATTTTATACTGATTGATGACATTGTGCCCGATACCGCTCCGTCTGTTCGATTTCGTCTCGATTATATCATGATTTCTGTTTTGCTTACAATACCGATCCCGTCCCACCTTTCATTTAATTACGATAAATTATCCCTTTTAAATTAAGAGTTTTTCAATTCTTAAACAATAATCCTGAACACTTCCAGAATGAAAGTACCCTAAATACAGTCTCGTGAGCTTCTCTACTTTCCAGTGAAAGCCGCATCTGTTCAGCGGTCGTCCAACTGTTGCAGAGATACCCCGGTCAAACAGACATACAGACAGAGACAAAAAGGTTATATTCATTCGTAGAAACGTGCTCTGACAATTACACAAGCAACAATAAAAGAATCAGCCAAATGAGTCAAGCCGTTATTGACTTTTAGCAAGACCAACAAACGACGATTGATTTATATATATATATATATATATATATATGTCCCTAGAATTAATGTTAACAAGCCGTCAAGTACAAACACCTGTATCGCTAACAAACGATAACAATATCAGACAAGAATTCATCACGAAGATTACATATACATATTTGCTAAACATAAATAACGACACCCTATTATCCAAGAAATAGGGGGATATCGGCCGGCGCCGGGTCGTAATTCGGAAAACGAAGGTAGCGCCGCGTCATAGAATAAAGATGAGGGATCACAGGATATTGAGCGTCTTAGGCGACGCTCCAACGGACTCATTCCGCGTTAAAGAGGACGCCCCGGCCTAATGACGGCGTCCGGCGTCGATGGACAGCGACACGACGATCGCAAATAATTACCCAAGATTTACAAGTAAAATATGCGACGGCGTGACCTAGGTGCTTACACATCTAATGCAAGTCGATCATAAAAATCGATTGCCGAGCGCAGAATATGCCTACGAATCCAATAGAACTCTTTCCTTTTGAGATTTTTTCTGATATCCCTCTCAGGTCCCAATATTCAACTTCAGCGTCCGATATACTTTTATACAATTTAAAATTTCAATATTAATAACATATGTGGAGATTAGAAACAGTAGAGGAAATCGCTTCTGTTCGATAGACATCTATGTGCTAGGAAAGGTGAACGAGGGTTAGATTGTTATGTCGAGAGTTAATCACCCCACTACAGAGACATCCCCTCCGGATTTATTTTTATTTCAAATAGAGGGGCTAGGCCGTCGTCCTTGGATGCTGATCCAGTGTGGGGCGGCGAACCCTATTGATTTTAGTCATACACTATTGCGATAACAACGTACGAGACTGACGGCTTAACATGTGGCGAAACAAGAGGTTTGATTTAAGTAATCATAAAATGCTCTTTGGTCATCGTCCGAAGTTAGGATACGAACCCTGGCAACTTCTCAATAAAAAATTCGAAATCAGTACGCTGGTCATTTGGCTATAACTATGGTAACTTATGTTAATCTAATTATATTCAAACAATAATTTAAAAAAAAAATATTCTCAATAACTTAAATTGCTCAACGACAGAAGTTAATGTTACTGTGCAATTTTAACCAAGAAAGGCAATTGCGCTATAATGAAGTCATATGATATTCAGACGCATTTTATCGCGAAAACAACAAATTTCATTAGAAGGAGAATAAGTGACAATTAGTAATAAGTTCGTGGTCGCTTACCACCCTCCGAAACACCAGTGAAGTAGGAAGACTTCGCTCTTTTTCGATATCACTACTTTTTACGACCGAAATTTTTTTGTTTGTTTGTCGTAAAATTGAACGCGTCTTAAGCTTGGTGAGCTCGTGTTTTATGTTTTTGTTTATTTTTCTGAGGAAATTTATTTTGCAGAAGGATTAATCTGTTATGGATTCCGTTTGAATCGGGGTTTTTGTGTTCAATTGTAGGTACGTATCAGGCGACAGTTCGAAGATCCGGATTGTTTTGGGTTTTGCCATTATGGACCTAGAAAATATTAACGGAACATTATTCAGAAACGTCACTAGAGCAAAAGAACGTTCTATATCAAATCGGACTGTTTCTATAAATATAATATATATAGAAACAGTCCAGTTAAGAGTCACGACGGTATTTACGCGCGCGGCGGCTCACGCTGAGTTTAAATATGTAGGTGAAGAATTTTCTTATTTATGACGCCACTTTTCCCTGCGTCTGACGCGGTTGCTCGTGGTTACTCCTGCGTCGGAGGGTTGTTATAGTACATTTATTTTTAGAATCTTATGGGAGTAACAATTCTTATCTCTCTACAGCAAAAAGGAACTAATTTCAGTATATTTATATATAAGATTGCAAGGATCCGTCGACAAATGGGCGCGGCTTCTCGCGCTAATTGCTTTAATAGGGCAATCTCAAACAGACCTTAACGCTAGATACGTTCGCCTTTCACGTGGTGCTCGTAATTTCACGGCTCGTGGTAAGACCATGCTGACAACACTCAGTCTACGAAATAAATTTTCTTAAAGTAAATTATGCTTTTGTCAACGCCGTTGCTACGTCTCAAAAAATATTCTGCAACGCAACACGTATATTGAATCTATATGAGTAGTAATCTGTACTATGATATAACAGCCAAACTTATCGTGATCGTTGTAAACTGCCAAGCATCCTTTGACCGTGGTTTCAGACACCATACAAATTACATACGTTTGATGAAATTTATCAAATACGCAATTTTTCATATTTAATTCAGGCTGTTTACTAACCACCCTCGCGCTTCCTCTTCAACTACAAGGGCGGTGCGGAATGTTGGCTTTTCGCACATAATACTAAATCAAAGCAACCAAAGGGCCGTACAATTACTTAGAACTGACGCTACATCATGAAATATAAATAAAATAACGAAAGACGGCGGCGGGGGGACAAAGTCTGATATCTGGAACAAAGTATGACATCGTGTGACAAGGGGGAACGAATCACAAGCTTCGTAACATTATTTTCATAAAAAACTCTGAAACTCCAACTTTCACAGCCGTTTTTGAAGTACGTCTAAAGGCCAACAAATAGATTTTTGTGGCTTTATAAAAGCAAATTTATAAATTTTCTAAATTGTTAATTCATTTATGACTTTATAAAAAAAGATTTTGGATTGAAAATACACAAAAGAAAGAAGTGCTTCAATATTTTCTAAACTTCAAAATCACAAAATATGTAATATAACACCAGGTAGGGGGAATAACACAAATGTAACCACCTGTGATAGGACGGAGGGGAATCCAAAAACCATGAATTTCCTATGACCTTATTTAAGGATGGCTCCAAATATAATATAACCCTTAAGGTTATAAGCATATCTAGATAGGTAAGCTTTTACATGAGATTCGTTGGGACAGTAAAAACATTATTAAGTTTCGGTAGAACTTTTGGGTGCTTTTGGAATAATTGTAATTTTCCTCGAAATCAATATCAAATCTATAATGCAATACTTAAAAGTATGTAGCTAATAGTAACTGCAAAATAATTCACATTTCTTGCTCTTTTATCCCTTTTATTAGCTTCATTTATTATATTTGAATATGGAATGTGTTATTGTCATTGAGGCAGGTTCAAATCACCCCACCGTTGAGGTACGCCTTCCCACAGTCTTTTGATTTGATATTACGGGACCCTGAGCCCCTCGCTGGCCCCGTGCGGGTCGGGTCCGTTAACGGCCGTCGTCAACAGTGCGATGACGACGGCCGTGACAGACGGCTTAAAGTGCTTTTTACTGACTTGCAATTGACTAACCTAAGTCAGCACACCTAGGAATGCGATTTAACCTACTTCTAGTTATCATATCGATTTGAATCACTTACTTCTTCGGTAACTATTAATGTGCTTGTGCTCGTTTGGTTTATGTTGAGTGCAATACTGTTGCCTGGTTACCGACCAGGAGTGCACACACAGCACACAATTCTATATTAATTAGAAATTCAATTTTCTTTTGAATTTATTTACATAAAGAGAAAATAGGCCGAATATCATCTATTTACATCAGTAATATATTAAAGTACTTTTAAGATTGTAAAGTAAAATATGTGTTGTAGTCTATTAAAACTGAAATACGCGCATTCGTTAGTAGAAAATAATGTCATTTATTTAAATGTTTTGTCAAGATACATTCAATATCAGTGACAGTATTTTATTTAGATCCTATTAATAAACTTATCACTTTTTGATGTTCACTGACTACGTCAAAAAGCGATGGACGCTTTGTAGAAATTAATAAAAAATATATGTTTCTTAAAGAAAAGTAACTAAAAAAACTTTAAAAAAAGGTGTCATATTATCAAGGATAATGTGTGTATGTATACTTGAGTTTGGTTCATTTAACATCTCTTCCCAACTCCTGAACTGATAACCGAAATGTGTGTAATATCGCTAGAATCCTTACGCTTACCCGGGTCGCGTATGCTGGATAAAGATTTGGCCCTTTAAAATTAAATATGCAGAGCACCAATGGGTGCACAAATAAAAATCAAACTCAAAATAAAATCTAAGTCAAATTAGGTGCATTACTTTTGTTAAGAAATAAATAATTATTCTATAACACTATAAAAGATACTTAGTTACCTTTTCCTGTGCGTCACACCGTTCACATATGAAACACCTAAATGAATAAATTGAACCAATCGTCGTATTATTCTTCACATTTGAGACGATTCAGTTGTCTACAATAATTTGTGATACGGTAGTAGCCACCGCAAATTATTAGTATCCATTTCTTATTATATATTTACTTATTTGTCACAACCTCAAAAATATGTACCACTAATTTGTTCGAATAACTTCATCTTATTCAAGAGACCATCTTGTATTTAAAAATTTGCGCGAATACTTAATGATTTTGGCTGCAGCCGCTATTTCTGGCCGACGATCAAAATTTTAAGTTGATTGCCGTAGACAGTTAATAATCTGCATAATTGGATGGGCAAATATTGTTACTAGAAAGTGTGAAATAAAAAGTTAAATAATTAATTAAAAACGCAACTTCTAAAAATACCAAATAACAAATAAAATTAATTGAGATAATAAATAATTTAAAATGGAACTCAAAAGACAAAAGAAGGTCGAAGGATCCGTAAAATATATTTTCCAATAAAATTATCGTAATTATTTTCCAAATATTTTAGCAGAAAATAATTAATAAGATTCTATTTATAATATGTACTAATTTATATAATTTGGGATTTAATATAACTCACTGAAAACAACCTTTGACCAGTATTAAAAAATATATATAATGCGAATTGCTTTACTTTGTAATACTGCGTTTAATGAATTAAAATTTGTTAACTTTTACTCTATATTTTAATCAATAAATTTGTATAGCACATACCATAAAAGCACCTTTGTAATATGTAGTTATTTAGGTATACAAAAATTTAAATGAAAGTGTTAAATTTGAGAACAAATCAAACCAAATAATCTATTAAAAAATAAATAAGTACTATTTATTTTATTATAGTATAAAAAAAAATTTGAAGATTTTTTCGAATATTTTAAAGAATTTTCAGAAGGTCATATCAAATTACATCCAATTTACTATACTATCTAAAAATAACATATAAAGTAGAACGTAAAAATGTCAACCATTCAGGCACTTTATTATGTCATCATGTTTGGAAGACCCAAGCCGCAAATGTTTATTTTCTAAACCTAATAACTAGAATATTATACATATGTTCGTTGTTTGCGAACGTATTGTATAATTAATTGCATTAATAGACTGAAATCTAATTTCGTTGTGAATTCCATCCACATCGAAATCTTTTAACTTCCCATTGCATTACAATGAAAAGTTTCCTCATTGCATAAACATTGTCGAGGTGTGCGCTAGTATAATGCCGGTCAGGTGAAAAATGTGACAGAATCCATCGAACGCTCAGACATACGGAACATTATAAACCTTCATTTATCAAACGTAAGAACAGCCCCGGTGCCGCACCCAGCGGCAGACTTAGCACCGTCGCCGCCTATCGCAGCGCACGATCTAATACGTTCCCGTCGTTCGCGAGCCGGTTCAACAAACATTATTAGTTAGTCCCGCGAGTCGCACATGATCGCGTGATGCTTTCAATTAACGCAGTTTCACGGCCCGGATCATACGTCACCGCGACAGCTCGATGTGGGCCGGCACGTGCCCGCCCACGCTCGCCGCCCGCTAACCGCTCGCACTAACACAAAGTTCAAACCGGTGGTACATACGTTTAATGATAGTACAACGTTCGTCACGAGGGCAATATTTTGCTTAATACAGTATTGAAAGATATGTTTTCCGATCCAAAGAATAATTCCAGCTTCTTCCATTTCGTTTTACAGGTATTGACGTCGCAAATAAGCGATAAATAAGTACAGGGATTTTTCAAGGTTAATAACTTTTATGTAACGCTTTTCATAACTCTTTTAAGCGATCTGGCGAACTTAAGTACACATGTTTTTTTTATGCTCCTAATATTTCCACGTTATTAATGGAGGAATTCTTTAATTATGTACTAACGAACAGTGATGTATTTTTTTATAAATTGATACATTGTATACTTCCCAGTCCCCACCCTGAGCAGAGACCACAAGTTTCCATACAGTTCGATCTTTGCATATCTTTCTTCCTTTAATGACGTCCATAAATCTTTTCATTCAAGTTCATCGGTTTCGAGCGCTTAAAATTTGGCTCTTTTTTAATATGCCACCAATATGGTCTGCATAACAACTTATGAATATTGTTGAAACATGAGCAAGACGTAGTGAATAAAATAGTAATTAAAAACCCAACTGTACTATAGTTAATTAAAAAGATGGAGACAAGATGATAGAAGAAAGTCATCAAATGAAATATTACAAATATTTGCAGTCGGAACCATCACATTTATGTTTTCTTACTAGCTGCCAGTCTCAGTACATGTTCAGGTACTCGTTTTCATCTTGGTTCAGTTTTATGCAGTCGTATTTTTTCATTTGTTTTTTTCTTTTAATATGAATCTTGCATTTAACTTGCTTAAGTTCTGAAAAGTATTATTTCTCTTGAGATTAAAATCGTTCCGAATGGCTTTTTATTACACTATTATATAAAAAATTATGACGCAAAATTGAAACATTAATAATAATATAGCCATCCGCAAACATTAAAAATTTGAGAAGAAATTAAGTATTTTTAGAGAATTTGAATTATGTAATGTTAAACATAATATCAAATCAGTAAATGACTACAAAATGCGATGGTAAGTTTTAAGGGTCCCCTCTATATGCGGTATTTGATACATTTTATCGCATTTGCAAAATTGTGTATTCGTCCCTATCTTTGTATCTTTGATTTTCAAATTGATTAAATAGTAATTTAGTACTTAGACCTAGAGGAAACTGCTTATTAACAAAGAAGTAACATATTATACGACTAGAATACAAGACTGGAATTAAAATAGTTCACAAGACTAATTTTCGAAGTTACATGCTTTGTAAATAATCAGTATTATATAAATATAGTGTACAGTAAATAATAATAGAACATCAGTATTAATTTGAGTAATTTTCTGTAACCATAAATAATTTGAGCATAAAAAGAAAATCACTTTATTACAAACACAGGTAAGAGAGCCAAATAAAACCCTACACCCTTTATAATTATTTTGCAAGTATACGCTGTATTATTTACATTAACTGTAACAATTTACTTGACAACAAATTTTAACAACGGGTAAATAACGATTTCATTAATATGGACATTGCAATTGAAACGAGAGTTCAAATCTCTATAATCAATGCTCAATCGTGATTGTTTTGGTAAGTTTTGAACATTTTGACGTTTGATGAATTAACATTCATTTCACATATTCAACTTTCATAGCGGGAAGTTAAAAAACTTCTATCGTACGTCGGTTAACATTTCGGTCAATAATTCAACTGTAATAAAATATATATCAATTTTTCACACCTCCAAGCATTTTAAACTTATGCCTAATATTTTACATTCATTGCGAAAGAGATCTTAACGGACGGATAAATTGACATGTAGAGAGACGAGCGGATAACAAGGTGATTATATGTTTCCTTTTGAAGTGTGGAACCTAAAAATCAACACCAATAACACAAAAATCCACCCACTGGATTGGTAGTTTTAAAAAAAAACTTTAAAAACGTTTTTCTCATTTAATGAATGATTTATAATTTTCTAAATGAAAATACTATGAAAATTGAATAAAATTGTGCACCTGTCCCCTACTAAAATTTACATTCTTCTTTATTACACAAAATTCAGAATCTTTAAATTTCAAGAATTCTATAGAAGTCAAGATTTGTTTTCGAACACTTGTAAATATTCCCCTTTGCTTGCAAATTTTAAAACCAGCGATGGATATATTTGAAGGCATTAATTTTTTCCGTTTTTAACAACGTGTTCAATGGTAATCAATCCAATAAATAATTTATTTACTGAAACACAGACCAGTTAAATGGAATTTTCGTTTGATTTTTCCACCAAAATATGACAAGAATCGGTCCTTTCGTTCATAGACGCACGCACACACAAATACACAGACATCCCTCTGAAAATGATCAGAAAAGCTTTGTAGGGTGTCAAAATGTCGACATTTGATGAAATCTAGGTTTTATAAAATTGGGCTAAAACCAAAAACATCATAAGTTTATGATAATATTTATTTTTCTCAGGGGAAATTTAAAAATTGAAATAAGGACGGCAATGTATTACATAACATTAATATTACTTTTCGTCATCAACAAAAATTTTATTTTGTTTTTGCTACGTCTATTTGTGATTTGATGTGACCATTTGATAACATTATTGTTTTGAAAAAATATACATATAATTTTAAATGAAATTCACACTTATGAGCTTCAATAAAATACGGCACTTTTCATCAGAAAAATTATACTGAATAGTGTAGCACAACTTTATGAGGAACTGAATAAGGGGGTGTTCGAGAAGAGAAAGACTAGCAACGCACTAATGACTCCCAAGGGGTGTAGGTGTCCATGGGCGACGGTGCCCATCTACTCTCCAGTTGCCCACATGCTCTTTTACTGCTTGAAAATTCTATAAAAAGAAAGTGTCGAAAAAATTATAATGTAAATAGACATTGAAAATGTATGAAAATACGACTTTTATAAAATCAATCCATGGCGTTATGTTAATAAACTTAACGGCGTTATTGAGTATTTCTGTTAGATGATATCGTACAGACAGATAAGTGTCATGACGATGCTTTTCCATTTCAAAAATCAAATAAACGCTTTTATTTTTATTTATTAATATATAACTACACTTAATGTCAAAAATCCCGGACTTGTATCATTTATTTTAGTTCTAAAATAAATGTTTTGGACGGCACATTAATAACATCGCCAAGTAAATTGTCAGACAACCCCAATTCACGGTCGAGCCCGCGTATAAAAACTGCATCCATTATTCTCTTTCCCGAGCCGAACAGAAAATGTATACCTACTATTGTATAGATTTTTTACATTGATTACGTGTAAACCAGCTACATCGATTTTTTGCGTTAATTAGACATTAAAATGCAATAAAAAATTTCAATACGAATCTGAATTTAACGAATCATCGAAATTTCTTACACGAACTACGCATACAAAAATATCGATTTTTTTTTGACATGAATTAGAAATAAACAAACAATATTGATTTACCGTAACGGCGTTATCGCGTCGATGTCGGGAGCGAGCGGTGATATAGCGTCAGGCCGTCGACTTCCCGGCCGGAGCTTTTATTGTAGGTCTGTAACGAGCCTAATTTATCGCGGCCTCACAAAGCGAACACGACGTTTCACGGGATTCCTCGCGAGAGCTTTGTGCTTTTTTCGCCGCCCCCGACTCTTGCGCCGTCTGCGCGGACGACCGCCGCGCGTGCGTCCTCAGTTTTTGCCGTATCCGAACGCAGACTTCCATTTAGGGCTCATTCAATGTCCTGTGATGTAATGGAATGTAGATGAGAGTGGTCGTAATGGTATTTGTTTGTCTACGCTCTAACAAATGAACAGTTTTTCGCCCGCGCCGCTATTCTATTTCTAAAAGTGGATCTTGAAATTCCAGACATTTTTCTTTCTCACAAAAGAGTTTTTTTTTTCATTTATAACTTCTCAAGAAATAAAGCTATTACAAAGTACTATAAAAGATATTAATTTTCAGTCATTTAGTTTGTTTCAATTTCTTTAACAATATTGTATAAGATTGATTTGACTGTACTATAAAAATATCTAAATTGTAAATTTGGAAAATTTGAATTCGCTGCAAATTTCAATTTTCTGAAATAGTTCTTCGCCGGTTGAATATTATCACTGAGCTTTTAACTCTGAATTGATGCTGAGTTTTTATGCGGCACACCGTCTCAACTCCAGAAAATCTCCGATGAGCTCCACTCTGGCTTTACTTTCTCATCGCATTTTTGCTAGTGAATTTTCTTCACCTAACGTAATACTTTTAGCACGTAGGCTTTAGACGCAATATTAGTTCATTCTTCTTCTATTTATTACAATGATATAGCTCCACGGATTTCAGACTTCGTTTACATATAACATTTGTATAATCTAAACTTAATTTTTTATCCTACTGTAAGTTGTTACGTTACAATAGGGTTTTACTTCAATCATATTCACTGTGACGCTAAATTATAAGGCTATGGTTATATTCGTTAACGATGGGTAACTGCTTCAAGATATATAATTAAATGTTTTCCCCGGGTTCGATTATACTAGTATTTGCACAGAAATTTAATTGCTCTTTATATTTCACTTTTTATTGTAATCCACACTACAGATACAATAAAATTATAACAATATATGAAAATCTCGACGTACAAATTCATTATTTGTCTCCTATATTTCCAATTCCTTTTCAAATATATTTTCTAAGAGCCCTGTAAATGGAGGGCCAATTACCAATCCCCATTACAGACCTAATGAAAATTGAAAACGAAGCTGAAAACAAGATTCATATAAAATGCACATTAAAAGAAAAAGTAAAACAATGAGTTCATAAAAACCGTAACGTTGCGTAAACTTTAAAGCTACAACAGGGCTTAGCCTGCGAGTGGCATAATTAAGATATGTACTAAACTTAAGTGTACAAAAATAGATTAAAACTCTATTTTTATGTACGTACACGACAGATTTTTCTCTGCAAAAGCAATCAATGAAACATTAAGAATAAACGTCAAGGTAGTACAACAGCCAGCTTTCGAACGGTAAGCTGGGGCCGAAATCGGAGGGAATTTATCCACACCTTACACTTTCCGCCGAACTCCGCGTATAAATCTTAAATTTATCTCATGAATAAAACATGTAGCGATGTTTTAATAAGAAGTCTTTCTGGCGCCGTGGAAGGTGCGATTGTTTCTCTTATTTTATCCACTTAGAAGATTCGGATTGGGAAAGCTTTTTTACAACCGACGATTTGGCGGGTCTGCGGAATACATTCATTGTAATGAATTGAACGAAAGAAAAAAAAAAGCGGGGACGGGCTTTTGTCTTCTAGAGCCTTTCATATCCCCCAAAGGTAAGAAGATAAAAAAAAATGAATAAACTCCAGAGATAAAAATAACAGGTTGCCCTTAACTAAATAATAGGCTGTGCGCCAGGCGCGGGAGCAGGAGGAGAAAGGAAGTAAACAGAACAAAATAAAGGTATTACTTACCGTAACGAGAAGGTATATATAATGGAACAAGGAAATATCGTCTGCTTTGCTAATACTATTGGAAAACATAAATTCTGATTGGGGCAGATTGAGGTTCGGTCTAATTTCATGGGCGAATAAATCGGAGCGATGACGGCGCCCCCGCCCCGCGCCCCGGCCGCCCCCCCCGCCGTCAATAACAGTAAATCTGCTTAGTCGCCGGCCATAATTAAAGTCACGTGCTTACGTAACTCACTTTTTTTAACTTTAACTACAAATTTATCGAAGTTCCCTGCTGTGATTTATTACTTGGCAAACTGTATAAGTTTATGACGCATCGTCGTTGTAGAACTAAAACGAGCCGGTCCTTGGAAAGTGTTCGTGTTACGTTAGCGAACATCGTTAAACGACTAAAATTGGATTTGTTATTTACATTATTTTTTTTATTAAATATTACACGCTCGCCTGCGACATGCAGTAACGTGTTGCATGAAGCAGGCAAGCGTCTAATATTGAATTCGCGCAAATTAACACCGTATAGAAAAGGATATCTTATTAAATATTTTTAAGGTCGCAATTATTTCCTGAAATATAAAACAGATTACAATTGATTGCATTGATACTGATAAATGACCGAAAGGGCGACCCCAAGTAGAGAAGGACATATTCGATGCAGGGAATTCTGGGGTTCATTATTTATTTCTCAACGAAATATTGTATTGAATAGGAAGGCATATGTATATGTGCATGTGCGTGTATGCGTGCATGTGTGTGTCCGTGCGTGCGCGCGTGCGTGAAAAAGTGACATAGATGTATAAAAAAGAGAAAATGCACATTCCTGTACTATTCAGACGGCAAGAAATTGCTCAAAGTGTACATTTTGTCTGTCTCACAATGTGTGTGCGCGCGCGCGTGTGTGCGTGTGTGTATGTGCATGCGTGTGCGTGTGTAGGTATGCTTCAAAAATGAGGATGAGAAAAATTTAACACAAGTCCATAGCAAAATTTTACTAAAGAGAAAATGTTATATTGCTTAACAAGGGTTATTCTAGTTTTATTCGTGTTCCACAGATTTTAAACTTCTTACTAGTTACGTCTAATCTAGTTTCATTTAGAGTTTTTTCGTATCTCGATATGAAAAAACGGATCCTTATAAGATCACTCGTGTCTGTCTATCTGTCTGTCCGTCTGTCACGGCCATTTCGCTCTCAATCTCCTGGACCGATTAAGTAAACATGTGGTACACATATGTATTTCTGTGAGCAAAGCACGGACGTTTATCGTAAATAAATGAGTTTTAAAAATGAGGGTCTCTTTTTAGGTCTAAATCAGAAAATTTAAAAAAAAAGTTTAACGAACTTGTAAGGTCTCGAATAAATATTTAAATATATGTAAACGGATCGACTGTACTGCTTTGCCAGTACTGCTCCATCCAAAATAGGCAGCTTCCTTAATAATTTTATTTACTTTAAAATTATATATATACTGCTATATATATAATTTTAAAGTAAATAAAATAATTAAGGAAGCTGCCTATTTTGGATCGAGCAGTGCTGCCGGCTCTTCAACTGCAACTGAAAAAACATAACGACAAACTAACGGATACGTAGATACTAGGACGCGGTATGAAGATGTACAAAGATTGCCGCACGCGTCAGCTGCTGACTCACCTGCTCCTTTTTTCTCTTTCTACTCTTAAACACCTAAACGTTGTGTAGCGCTCAAATTGGCGCTTTTCGCCAACCAGCTAATATTTTTCTGTGGTGTCGACAACATAGTTCCGCGTCTAGATGATTATTCTCCACGAAAATCATATAAACAATACAAGAGTTGCAAAGCAGCTTCGCGTATTCCATTCCAACACTGTTGACGCGGTTTTAACTACATATGAAGGCGATAAATATCCGGGGCACAATTTATCTGTTAGTGGAGTTTAATTCAACTGAGATTCCGGCCTCGTAGTTTATCGGGTTTTCAAACTTTAATCGGTTCTCGGTCGATCCGTTTACTTTAATTGAACATCCGCGTACGACTGTTTCGGGCTGTGCCGGCTGGCGCAAAAATGAACGCGTAAATTCAATACTCTGCCTGGGGCTCACGTGAATATATAAATAGTTGGTTATGTTTGTGTGACATTGTAAGAGACTGATGGACGAAATGTCATCTATAACATAAAATGTTTCATAGCCAATTAAACGTACAATAATTAGAACTATGTGATCGGTGACATGATCAGATGTCCCATTTATGATGGTCGCTTTAGAATAAAACCTTATTTTGTAATTATTTATGCAATATTTAAATCTTCGTATTCAAACACTTTTTAATAAGTATCTACATTCTTTTTATAAAAATAATTATGATGGCCTGATAAGGTTATACACATTTTTTTACACCAACTTTCGAATACTTTTAGGCAAACGACTGTCAAATTGTTTGCGTATACTCACAGGGTATTTATATTTATAATATGAGATAACGGCAGAAAAATTAAACAAGAATTAAAATCAGGAATTTTTAAATTAATTATGAAGCTTAGAACATTTTCATTCACAATTTCAAGATGAAAAGAAAATTTTAGTGTCCTAAGGGATTGGTCGTTTTAATGGAGAAGATACAGCTGTATTTAAAAAGAAAAGGATAGCTTCCTTATTGCCGTCACATTAGGTTTTTTTAGTAATAGCAACTCAATTTAATATGTGCAACATTGTTAAAATGATTCATGTTGATTAATATATTTTTGATTCAAGTACTTTTTGCGAAATATATATTGCTACGGAACAATATTTGGGATTTTGCAACATCTTCGCTATGGTAATTTGAAACTGTAAATTAATTACTAAATAGTTTGTTTATACTCTCAAATATAATTTTACAATGGCTTTTTTCAACCTTTTTCTTTTTCTAGAATAGATCTAATTTATATTGAGGTTTCAGGCAACGATATAGAGCCGAGCATGGACTTGTTACGACTTTCTGAGAATCACTCCTTGTTGAGTTCATTGCTTCTTTTTATGGACCATGAACGGAATTAGGATAGTTTCTTTTTGGAATCTCCCTTACTTGCCAAATATACAAATTGATTTTGTCCTCCATTCCAGCAACAAAAACTTTTATGTAGTACTTACATATTTTATTTATATAGAAAATGGCTTAAATTCATATAATTATTATCCGATTTATCCGAGAATATTATTTTGCTTATTATAATCAAACTAATATTCTCCGAATACAGTTTTGATGTAAGTCATTTTTTTATAAAAAAATATATCAATATAATCAAATAAATGAATAAGGTTTTCACTTAGAAAAAATTTTGTATTGTCTGCCAGTATTATTTGATAAACATAAGTAAAACGGGAGGCATTCTTATTTCAAATTTCTATAAATTTATAATTTATATATCTGGGTTAGAAAAAGTGTAGAAGATAAAAAAAACACCACAGAAGTAGGAGTCAGGCTGGCGTGGAGAGGGTTGTGAATCCGTTACAATTTACAGAATTAGTTGTCTGTAAAATGAAATAACACATTTTATACACATTTTCACTCCACGACAAAAGTCATGAAATTTTGTAAATTTTATTTGATATCTATTAAACTTTGCATTCTAAAATTAATTCCCAAAATTATATTTAATTTATTTGTTCTGTATCTGTGTGATCGGGTCACTTACTCTGTATGTATGTTAAATCACAACTTTATACGTTCAGTAAATTCCAAGGAAATAAACTCTGGCAGACTGACAAACGGACAAGCAGACACAATACTGATCTTACAAGGGGTCTGTTTTTTTTCATCGAATGTGCGGTACTCAAAAATCAAGTAAACTTTATACAAGGAATTGTACCATTCATACTCCAATATCTTATACAAAATTAAACGTGACATCTGCATGAAATAGTAGTGAATTTGTTGGGAATATTTTCTTTTTTAAATTGATATTGATAATCAATAATAATTAAAATATATAGACATTGACCTGCACATTAGGAGGGTATTTAGTTTTGGAAAGACACGCGTTTTAGTATGCTTAGACTGATTCCAACTACAAAAGTGATAGACAATCGAAATCGCCTTAATTAAACAAGACCCTAATTAAGCAAGAAGGTCTACTTAGTTGTTTCTCTTAAGTATTCGTTACATCATTGTAATAGTGCCATTTAGTCGTATCATATACTTAGTTCATTGATCAAATACATATTTACTTGAATTTTTTTGAAAATTACTCAATTTCACTGACTATAAAAAAAAATAATCTTTCTGACTGCACCGTAGTGAGTTGAAACATTAGAATAATTTTATTTCATTTTTAAGAACATAATGTTGAGAGATAAGACAGAAAAATAAATTAGTAGATTAAACTTAACATCAAACACAACACAAACTTAGAATTATATTTCGCATTATTAAACTTTTTAAATTAAATTGACATGTTTTATACCATAAATAATTGACTTGTATATGAACACTTATTGAGTCAAAGAAAATGGTGAATACTTATTGAAACTAGCTATTTTTACATTAAAAAAAAACTAAAGAAGCGTTATATATTTCTGTGGGTTCGTTTGAGGAAAATTTTACATGTTTTAAATTTACATGTGTTTTCATCTAACATTGTTTTGAATATGAATATCAATTCAGAAGTTCAAAAACTCATTGTAAATCGTAAAACTAGACAAACGTGTACCCTTAGGATAATCCAAATTATCTACGAAAATGTAAAAATCTTTTAGCTGTTTTTCAAAATATTCTATTCAGTCTCAAATAATATTACGTTTCGATTATTCGTTTCAGGGTATACAAGTACACTGTCCTTCCCGCTTTCGTTTTCAGTGACGATATTCTAAGATAAAGGATAAATTCAATTCAGTGGTTTCACGAAATTGTTATCGTGGAAGCTCTTCGAAGGCCCCGTTATCTATTTTATAATACAATCGCATCTCCGCCGCGGGCTTTGTTTCGTTCTGATAATGCTTTAAAGAGGTGAGTTAGAGGAGATCTTTTTTCTTCTACGTCTAATAAAGCATACCAAATTATCCGGAGGGCTCGAGTACCACAAAGGGACGGAATTAGATAACGAGTCTACAAAAACCAGCATAATCATGTTCTCGGCTGTAAGAAACCTTATCCTTTCATTACTATTATTCTTTTATGTGGCCGAGATGTTCCAGATTCCCTTATTGTTACCTGAGACGTGAAGGATTCCCGAAGACTCCGTCGCGGGATTTTCACGAGCCGTTTGTTCAGGTCTGCTATTTATGTCTATAATGAATTGACAAGTCTCTTTTTGTAACTTAAATCTAATTCCCTAATAGATGAGCATACAGAAATATTGTACGTAATCCGCTCAGTTCTATACTTTAAAACAAATCTAAAATCATTTTTACTTTACAAAGACACTTAATACATACTAAATATAACTCTGCTAAAATTATGAGTGCATGTATGCAATAAGAAACGGATATAGTTTAATTAGATATAAGTTGACGTGTCGTATACGTAAAATGTTTCATAAGTTCTACATTTTAATAAAATGACCGAATAAATGATTATCATAAAAAAATCCTCAAGTTATATCTACAGAAATTTCAACAGTCCTAAATAAAAGATTTGTCCCAATCGAATTAGCCGCCTTATGACAGAGAGATAAAGAAGATGATCCCTATAAATACCTCTGAAACTATTACCTATACTAGTACTATTACTTGTAGTTTGACAAATTTACTTAACCCTTATCGTTTCATGGACATTTTATTCAAAAATCACAAGACTTATATTGATGAAATTTATAGTGTAGGTGTCTTGTGTGAGCCGCTACTTAATTTGATGGTTAAACGACAAAAGTAAATATTTATGGGTGTGGGACTCTCCAATAACAGAAGCTGAAAAGAATTTTTTTCAGCAAACATCAACACGCGATACGTACTGCTACAGTTCTTTTAAAAACACTAAGATTTCTAAGCAATTTCTTTGATTACGTGAAGAATTTCGGAAACAATCGCTCCTAAAATTGCAGAAATTGTATCCCTCCCCCTTTATTTTCTAAAACGTATGTCCATAATATACGAAATAAATAAGGAAGATAACGCTTAATAAATACTTTCAACGAAAATTACTTTCAACAAGGTCAGATATACTGTTTTTGAGTTATTGCTGAAAAACTGCGCATTTTAACAAAAGAGCGTAAGTGCCATGAAGATACGCTCTTTTGCTGATGCTGGTTACATAATAGTAATAGTCGACATACCTACTGGTTTTTCTAGTTATAGGCGACTAAAGTACCTATAACTATTCTGTACGAGAAACATAGAAAAAAGGTAACAAGGTACTATTTTCATCTGTAGTGCATTTCTTTGAAATAAAGGCTCCGGAACCCTATAATGATTATAGTCCGACATGCTCTTGACCAGCTTTCTTTTCTTATTTTTGTTTCTCTGTTCGTATGCTCAATTGTAATTTAGCAGTGGTTTGACCGACCTTCATTAGTATTTGTATACAATAAGAAAATGTAATAACGCAAATAATAAGCTATATATGAATTCGATACACCAAACGGTAACTATAAAATAATTAAACATTATTTTTGTATTTCTTTGGTAACCATATTAATTTGATTCTATATAGCTGTGCGCGTATGTAAGGAGTTTGTGAATTTAGGGGTGAGGGTATAAGGGGGTGCAGGGGTATGTGGTTTGTAAGTGTATAACGGCATAAGTTTTTATTTTCTAATGATATTTTATCTTAAGGAATTGGAGTCATATTTTTATAAAATGTAATAACTAATATGATGATTTATTTTCTGTTAGCACGTATATAAATTAATTAGAATCAAAAAAAAAAGTAGGCATTGCGATTATTTATGCCGCGAAACCCTCTTCATTCGAGTCCATTTGCAGTTGGTTCATTCTTGGTTCACTGGGTTCCGTACCACAAAAGAAGAAAGGAACACGTATAGAATCACTTTGTTGTCTGTCTATCTGTCAAGGCCCTTGTTTCAGGAATGCGTGGAGGTGTCGAGTTGAAATTAATATCAACTGCGGACTGCGGTTCCTTGAAACTAAAAAAAAATCGAGATTCTAAGTCAACGTAATCAGAAAATTCGGCCAAAATACGGCCATTTATACCGCAAATTTTGCCAATTGTAAAAGAATCAAAACATATAGGATACTTTCCATTGACCTAGAATCGTAAAATTTGGCAAGGAGCACAAGTAAAGAAAAAATTCAGAAATCGTTATTTGGAGTTCTATCGTTTATAATAATATAATTAAACGATATAAGCAAAAATTCGGATACTTAAAAAAACGGTTTTTTTTGAAGTTATACTTCCTTAGGGGTGTTGTGAAAAAATGATAAGAGTGTTTTTTTATCGGAGTGACACGAAAACTACAGTGCGTAGTCCCGCAAGCGGTTTAGCGAGCAACTTCAGACCACCAATAACTAGTGTGCCAATAAGATTCGCCACTAGGTGGCACATATAATTATAAGAAATTGATATTAATTTATAAGTGCCTCGTTGTCTGTCGATTGAAATTATTTCTCGCAATTTTTCAAAATTTGTCCTTAATTTACCATTTAGGTACCTTTAAAATACTAGCCTTTCTCTCTCTCATCTCTTTATAATTATTAGTATAGTAACTTCAGTATTATACCCCTGTTTTAAATTTATTTTCATATTATATATATGTTTAATAAGAAATATTTCCTGTATCCTTACGTCTCCCTCACATTACATCCTTTCCTTATTCATATTTTTTAAGTTTCAAGTCACCAAGTAGGCGACCATACATCCACGAGGGGTATACTTCCTCTGTCTTGCCGATTTCTACCCTCGTCACTTCTCCTTAGGATACCTCGTCTCCTCCCTTCCCAAGGTAATCCATCTCGATGGAGGGTAGTCCTAGAATTTCGAAATTAAGGTCGTTTGAATCAGCAGAGGAATTTTTTAGCCTTAGCCAAGATTTCAATTCAATCGAGCCTTTAGAAATATCGTTAACATATTCTTACTTTTGATTTAATAATTTTTGTAATTACAAATGAAAAGATAAAATTGATATTACACTTTGTATAAGAAAATAAATATTAATTTATTTCAAATTTAAATTAAACTTTATCAACCGTATAGACTCTAGTCCTATCATTTTATTGTAATTAATTATTCGCATGTAATTAAAACATTTTTCAATTACTCCAATTACGTATAACTTCTCACGTGCGTACATAAGTACATAAACTATAGTTTTTTAAAACAAGTTTCTAAATTCTTGGGACCTATAACTCGCTAGGGTTGATATCAAAACCAAACAAAATTATCGAGACTCTTGATGGATCTAGAAATAATTATTTTTATATCGTCAGTGCGCGAGTCTGAAGTGCGCGCGTCGCACTTGGTCGGGTTTTTTTTTTCATTATATATTAAGTACTTTATTACAAAATTGCTCTATTTAATCTATTTTTTCAAATCATATATTGAAAAATTTTACATCAATATTGGACACTTATGAATTTAATAAAATGAGCTAACAAAATACAGTATACACAATATTATAGTGAAGTTGAGATGTAAAACGTCAGCCACAAGTATATGCAAATATGCACGCAGTACGTATACCATACGCCACCAATACACATGGACAGCACTGTGTGCACTACACTGCAATGTAGAATGCTCACTCACATGAACACGCTATACACTAAGCACACTATACACACGCGCGTGCTCCTACACTCATTCGATATGCACACACACGTACGCACGCACGCACGCACACACACACGGTGGATTCACGCACTCAAAGACATCTAATTATATCGTAACCGCAAAACGTGTTTCGATTTGCGCACGATAAAAAAAAGTATTTAGGAAATTTATCGGAACATTCAAAAGCGGATAATATCGAAGCGGGTAATGTTCGAGCCGGGAATGAAAATGAATGAGAGCGATTCCGGACGAGCGGCCGCCGGCCGAGGGCGCGCGCGCGCCGGCGGCGGCAGCGGGCGCGCGCCGCCCGCGCCGGCCGTACATCAGAACCCTTTCCCCTAATACAGATTGGCGTATAAATCTCAAAGCTCATGCATAAAGAATGGCAGCGACCCGCAATTATTTACAAGTTTGACCGGCGCAAACAGAAAATTGGCTACACAGAATACACTTTCTCATACGATGTGTATCCAAGCTGCGTAATCTACAGATGATGTTTAAATCGACTTTGAAGATTTCCAAAAGAAATTGGCTATAAATATTTTATGAGCATATATATATATATATATATATATATATATATATATATATATATATACAAAATTACTGTAGTTAAATAAATTAGAAATACAAAAATGGCTTTAATTATACTAAAATTACTAAATTATATATACGCACATTTTGTTAAAATACACTTAGACAATTTTAGCTAGTTTGCCTCGACATTTCTTTCAAATTTATTTACCAAATTTTTTTATTTGTTCTGTGTACAAAAGCCCGTAACAATAGCTCCACGGGCGAAATATAATATCATGACCACCGCTTTACTATCCCAGAAAAGATAGCTCATCATCTTTTCGGCAAAACCACTCGTCCTAAATTTCATAGGGATTGGAAATGATGGTCTTTTTCAAGTCATAGACTGTAATTTTGGTTTTGGGTTGTAATGGTGAAGCCACGTTTCATCTGTGGTTGTAAATCAAACCCAAAAACTATCGGGATTTTGTTGTAACAGTCCAAAAGCAGTTCGAGAAATGTTCAGTCTGGTTTATTTCTGTGTTTATTCTTGGGACACAGCGCGCGGATACTCTTTTCATCCGCAAACGCTCATGCGAAATGTTATGCACACTACCAATCGAAATCTGTGTTTCTTCGGGTATAAAATGAACTGTGATACGATGTTGGTCCAAAACAATTTCCACGATTTTTTTTTTACTATTTCTTCTGTCACTACCGTTGTTAGGCTACCCGAAAGAGGGTTATCTTTGGTGGATATTTATCCACATTTAAATTAGGCACACCAGCGGACAACTGTAGAATATGGTGGAGCATTTACTCCTAAATTATCCCGAAAGTCTTGATTATATACCAAAGTGTATCTCATTCTCACTTCATTATAAACGCCCTGCGTTATATACAAAGTTTACATAGTAACACATGTAGAAATTTAAATATAATTGGTCTATCAACTTATATTTTCTCTAAATATTTTTTTTATTAAAATCGGGATAATGAATTTATTTTATTTGGTAGTCATCTACAAATATGAAAGAAAGTTTTATACGTAATTCCACTTAAAAATAAACTACAAACGTAATACACAAACAAAGATTATGAAAAAAGGATATAAGTTTTCTTAATAACTAATTTACTCAAGCTGATAGATTAATTTGCTTCCTTTCAAGTTGCGCCATCTGTCTTATAATATTATGACGAAGAATTTTAAAGAATAATAAATATATTACTTACTAGCTTTTGCCCGCGGCTTTGCCCGCATGGAAATACCTAATTTTTTATATCAAGTAAAGTTGCTACCATTGATGCCAATCTGATCGCGTCTTCGATTTAAGGTCCGATTTCCTAGCTAGTACCAATTTGGTCTTATTCTTTATTCCAATCCTGCGTCTCTCTTCTTTTCAATCGCGCTATCATTCTCGATTACAAATCGATCCCAATTTTATACTCATTCCGATTTCTTGTCAATTATTGCACAGACACATATTAGGGAGAGATATAAAATATAAATGTATATAATCGAGAAAATATACAATTTGGTTGCTAAATTTCATTTAAATTCATCCAGCCGCTAATATGTACTTAAGTTACAAACAGTCATACATCGACACGAATAATCACATTTGTAATATTATAATATTGAGATAAAATACTGGAAAAGACGCAGTGTAAATACCCTATAGTTCGTTTTAATTTACTTTGGATTTCTTATCATTATTAATCATATAATTACAATCCGATTGTAATTATATGATTTGACACAGTCTCTTACCTTCGCTTTCGCCCTACTTCACCCTCTCACACCACACCTCACTCTCCTGTCTCCCGCTCAATCCTCATCGCCTACTCGAACACCGCTCCTTCTCCAAATAATTACCATGGCCGACAAAATAAAATAAAATAAATGACTATTAATTTTTTTAGTTATAACAATTGATACATATAAACATACAAGGAAATAAACAGTAACTTATATTTTACGTACCAATCAATTATATCAGTTTTCCATATTTGATCAAAATTGGTTATCATTGTTGAGTTATAAGTTGAGTTATACAGACTAACAGACTAAAGACAAATAAACAATGATTTATATATGAAAAAATGTTATGCTCTGTTAGTACACTCATGTTCATTAAGATCAATTTGATTATTGTTGAGCCATGGAAAACCATGCAAATGAAAGGACAGACAACAAACAAAAAGTAGACTATGGCCTTCCCCGGGACTCAAACTTTTTCCATACCGAATTGCATCTAAATAAGTTAAGGGGTTTAAGCGTGAAGAGGTAACAGATAGACATTTTAATATGTAAATGAAGTACCTTTCATTCGACCACTTCACGCTTGTTTCATCGAGCGGCAAACGCGGACATGGTGAAACAGACAGGGGTTACAAAATTTATTTTGACGACACTATAAAAACAGATAGCTATTCGAGCGGTCTATTGGCACACATAAATTAGTTGTCGTCGGTCCTATTTCAACGACTACATGCGTAAAATGATGAGCTTTTAATGCTTACAAAATCAAATACATAAAAAAGAATTTGTTTTCTTCACAAGATACTTACGTAATTTGTGAAATATTCATGCGTTATCACTTACTTTTTTGAAATGAGACTAAGCCGTGATTCTCAGCTATGTAAAACTAGTTCGGGTAATGTCGGCTTGAGTTTATTAAAGAAATTAGGGCATCGACAGGATCATCGACAGGAGCATCGACATAAACACAGTATGTGTCATGCTAATAAGTTTTATTTAAAACGTTGTTTAATATTATACGTGAGTGTACATACGCAAATGTGACAAAATTCGTAAAATCACAAGACAGACACTTGCTGTGTCTTACTAGTAGAGAAAATATTTTTTAAATTATATGGATTACTTAGAGACAAAACACTACCTGTGAATAGTTTTAAGTAAAAAATTAAATGTGTCTATTGGACGCAAGACATGATTGAACATCAGAGTTTAATCAGCTCACGTTCTGGTATTTGGCGTCCATCAATGCTTCTCCCTTAATCATTCGATCTTCCTTTTAAACTTCCAAAAATTTACTTATTTATACCAAAGCAGGATCTGCTCTTATCAAACGAAACCTTCATAAATTGTCAATGATTTTGAGAAGAAATATCAGTGTTGATTTCACAAAAAGTACATTAAAGACGTTAGTGGATTTTTTGAATTCAGCAATAGATATAAACCCAGAGTAATTCATACACAATTATAATTATATATATTGTAACCTTTATGAATATAGAAAAAAATTACTATGTTAAATTTACTTATTTTGGTGAAGAAAAAAAAAAAACAATATATAACGGTGGGACACCATTTTCACTTTTACGTTTCTTTTTTTAAAATGTCATCTATTTAATGACATCAAAACTAGCCATATACAAAGAGCACAAGCAAAGAGATTTTACTGTAACTTTTTACTTATAGAATACAAAAAAAACTTTTTAATATGTAGATATAATTTCTTTATATACATGAAATATGATGAAAAATTATCTTAAATTTAAACCTATTTAAAATACGTAAAAACTTTTTCCCTGATCTCATAATTTGAAGTTAATTGGGAACCTTAATAAAGATAGAGATGAGAATCGAATGTGGTACCAGAATCAGGATAGACATTAGGATCGGAATCGCGGATAACTGCGAGATCATTTGATATAAAAGCTAAAGCAATTCATACCATGTCCGTGCTAGTAGAGCCGAAGACGAAAATCAATGTTGTATCAATTTTAAAATTATTAATTTGTTTGTTCGATTACAGCATTTAATTTTTGGTCAAAAGTCCAAGAATATGATATGCACTATAGGTCACATATTGTTCTATAGCTATTAGTTAATAACGAGAACGAGAACCATTTTACTTCTCAGTTTCAAATGTCATAACATGAAAAGGGTTACTTATTCACCAGAACAAGAATATATATACTGATCTGAAACAGCATATAAAATTTTGCATCTAACATTATCTATTTCTCCGCAATAAATATCACGAAAATAACAAACAGACGTGCCGATGACAGTTCGATACGACTCGAAAGCGATATTTGTGAGTTATCTGCTTTTCGCCACATCGGAGGTGGACGTCGACGAGCGCGTGCGCCAGATAAGGCGTAATGGAAACGTCAGCACCAGAGGCTTCTACTTGTTAAGGGCTGCACAAACTTTCCCCGTTTTTGTTTTGTCGGATACCCAAGGACGCAAAATCTATAATATATTGTTTTCTGGTTTATTTTTATGTACATATTTTATATTCTCAGCTGTCCCATAAGTTACAATATCATCTATTAGTCAATATTATGGTACAGTGTTATAGTTTAAGACGTGCAGCTTATTCGTCACTAAAGAAAATCACTGTCTATATTTTTTGTAGCTGCTGGTTTTTTTTTTTTAACGACGAATCTCTTTCAGTGGTGATTATATGCAGGCATTAATTAACGGTCTTTCACCCGCGGCTTCGCCTGCGTGGATTTTGAATTAGTTCCTTCATCATCTAGATCGATGAATCTTGCCGTCAATCGGATCTGATTCCGGTTCCACATTCGATCTCGACCACAGTACCTTTGTAATTTCGGTCCCGTTATTGATTATGATCCTAATTCGGCTTACAATAATGCTGTCTGTGCCGCTTTCAATTCCGACTCGACTACCGGTTAACGTCCCAATTTGGACGAAGTACAGGTCGAAAGTTTAAATATTGAAATATAAAATTATTGTTGAAATGTTAAAATATTAAATTAAAACACAAGCTATAATTACTTGGGAATAGTGTAGCTTTCTGTCTATGAAAGAAGCGGTCTCCGATTACTATTTTTCTAAAAATTGAATAATAATTTTTTTTATATGAAAAAAAAATTTTTTTATCCTTTTCCCAAAATATAATGTACTTCTGCTCAAAGTTGTTTTACAATACTTTCAGCGGTACGAGCGTTATTGAAGAATAAACATTCTATCAAATATACTTCCACGTTTATAACAAATATTAAACTTTATAAAAATACAGGAAACATCTATTTCTTTATAATACTTTCAAAAGCATAATAAAATGATATTATGAAGAAAGTTAGTAAATTCAAAGAATATACTCACTCGGCAATAAATCGTCTTCAACAAACATTTATTTGAATGGCTCGTTACACATTCACAACTAATACTCCATTTCAAGTCTCCAATACCTGAAGAGACTAATAACGTGTTTCTCTCTATATAGCACGTACTATTGACTCAGACTCAAAAGAGATTGCCTATTATAAAAGCGGTAATACGCGACTGGAGCTAAAATCAGTTCACGGCGGTGATCATTCGCCAACATTTTGGCAAGCTTTCAACATTTTTGGAGTCTAATTAATTAATATTTTATTTTACATCAAATTAAAAGTTCAGTTCATTTGAATTATATTATCACACCCTTAATGGAATTATTTTTTATTTATTAATAAATTGATAACTACATACTTCCTAAAAGGTTAAGCAGAGGCCACAAATTTCCACATACTACCGATCATACCTCTCTTATTTCACTGTCATCTCTCAATCGTTTCATGCAAGCTCATCTATTTCAGATATTTAAAATTTGGATCTATTTGAATATACCTATAATTTGGTCTTTGTAATATTATGGAGGGTAAACTTTGATGAATTGAAATTAACATGAAAATCGTGTCACTGAATGGATAGTTCAAAAAAAATTTTTTTTTCATTTTCCTAACAATTAGTGACTTTCGAAATGGACACTTTCTATTGAGTGGGTCTATGTTGTCACTTTGGTCTTGGAATCGTCTCGTTTTGGAATCTAATCCGGACCTACATCCATTCACACGGAATAGAATTCAGACCTGTGCTTCTATAACAATATTCTATTTTTCAACGAACCATCATCATTTAGTCCGTTAAAATATTCAATAATAATTTATTCGAAACAAGTTCATAAAAAATATAAACATTGATATGAAATCTCTTCTATTACAGAAAGTCGAGCCAACAGAGAGCTTTTTAAAACGTCCGTAGAAATGTTTTCACGAAACAAGGTCGTTCGTTTTTCCTTTTTGTGGGGTGGACCGTACAGGAGTGCTGCGGCGGGCGTACTGCCCGCGCCACAGACTCGGTATTATTTGTCTTGTTAGAGGAAATCTATTGGGAAAGGTAATGGTAACACAATGCATCACGGATAACTGTACTCCGTGACGCAAAATGAAGCACACGACAGAAAAACATTCTGAACTATATCTTATTATTCGAGCAATTTTATATGTACATTCATATACATTTGTATCTCAGAAACTCCCTAACAATATCGATATAAATTACTTCGATAAAGTTTTGCTTTTCAACTTTATTTATATAAGTATCTTCCCTGAAAAAAACGAAGTAAAGAATATTTAAACATTGGGTTGCTTTGTCTAGCACGATTTAGTAGAATTTTGAGACAATTATATTGTTGTTATGTCATCATTTGTCAACATCTAATAACATTATGTAATTTAAACTACAAATGTATATAAATTACATATTAGTATATTATGCACGTATGTAAATATTTATTGTTGGAAATGAACATAAACAATTTTCCTAGCTGGAAGTTATCATATTAAATTAAATCTCGGGTACTTACTGAACTATAAATTTTTACAATATAATCGTTCTCCATTTACAAAATCTATATTATGCAAAAGCTATTATTAGTTAAGCTTTTCATTAATTTTGTTAGTACGAAGGGGACATTTGAAAATTAAAAGTTATAAAGTACTTGGCATTTCGTTGAGAGGTAATGGTTGCCGAGTTGTGAAGCTGTAACTGATGTTTAAGTAGGTGGTGTAGTGACAGGTTTATAGAATCTACATCCTCAACAAACAATCATTCTTATATTTTTACTTATTTTTAATGTGATACAGACCTCGTTTTTACTAAGAATATTGATTAAATTTTAAATTAAAAAAGGTAAAAGCAAAATCACAAAAAAAAAATTATAGAAATAAGAAACCCTAAGAACAACTTAGAACTTTATGTTCCCAGTTTAAATAAAAACAAATTAGATGAAATATCCAATTTCAAATAGAAATAATCTAAATAGACCTAAACTTTAAAAGTAATAACCAAATAATAGGCGAACGATTCGAAAGCCCGTTTTCAACAAGATTTTCCTAAATTTGAGTCCCAGTCGAATAACCTTAATAAATGAATCATTTCATTCCCCCAAGCCTGGGTGTTAGGCTCGCGTCTTCGATCTATTGTCGTCTAACACCCGTAAAATAATAGAAAGAGTTATAGTTTGAAGCCAACAAAATATTGTCTTTGTGTAGGGATGTTACTATTGTACTCTTAAAACGAGGAGTTCGAGGAGACGACTCGCTAATGTTCTCTTTACTAACTTTATAAGCGATACGAAACCTTATTGCTCTATTGTCAATTAATATAGCTTATTATTGACTTACTAGTCTTTACTCGCGCCTTCGTATGCCTAAATGTAACACAGCTTTTTTTTTATTTACTACGTCCATGTCATTTTAATTTCTTTACTACTTTCGATACAGATTCCCATTTTTTTTTTTCAAGTTCGTCGATTTCAATTTCACTTTCGGCTTCGGTCGCGACTATATTCTTGGATACCAAATTGGTTGAATTCCAAATATCCTGCTTCTGCTCAAAGATTCAATTCCAATTGCATCATTATGGTTTTATTCTAATCTCGTTTTACTTTGCAGTCTCGGTGCCGCTTCTGATTCTGGTTGTAGCCTTAGTTCCGATAGTATTTTAAAATGTAATCCATATTTAGAACAGACACTAAACCTATCAATACACTAAACTTAAAGTCAGAAAATCCTGAATGCCAATGTTCAACCATTTTATAATTTACCTGTATTTTGGCCACGAGTATCAGAGATTTGATTTTCATAGGTGATATTTTAAAAGCAATAAAGAACGTAATTTCTTGTTATTTCAAATTAGGCAAGGAGTTGTTAATTTTCATTTCTACTTCAAAATGATCCTTAATTTAAAGGTTTCCCTACCAAGTCTTATTTCTTATTGTATTCCTTTAAGGGTTTGTAAACGGAAAAAACTTTGGAAATCTAAAGATCTTTTTTTAGCAGATGTCTACATTTGACAATCATTACAGGATGGCCCACGATAAACAATTTTTTCTTTGAAACAACAGTGATCGATGGCGGGTGACAGCCAGTATTGATGGAGGCAGCACGATTTTCACGCTACTTATTTGTAAAAAAAAACCTGAGCAATTATCTAGTAGTCCACGCGAGCTGAGCATCAGGCAAAACTAGTAAATTATCATTAAGCTAAGCTAAGTAATGTAAAAGCTTACATATCACTGTAAGATCAAATGGATTAAGGTAAAAGTGATACCGAATTCCATTCAACTCCTTGGATTTATATTGATTGAGCCCATGAAGGGTGCATTAAGCTTTCTATTCATTGTGACTGTGAAAAAGCATCCGACTGCAATCCGCCGACGCGTGTTAATTCATTATTTATTGCTTACATCGACCGAGTCTGAATACAATCGATTACTTAACTAACTCTAAACCCTCAGACGTCCTAATAAATCAACTTCAAGTCACCCTTCAACCTTGCTCCCGAAGTCTATTTCGTTTAATAGCAGTAATTATTCAACGGACAAAAGCCAAAACATTTTTAGTGCAAACATTTTATGTACGCAGCTTTGAGAATGTTTATAAAATAATTTTTCAAATCTATTTTGATAGTGTAAATTGAGTGTAAAGTTGCATAATTTAACAAAAAATGCAAATATACTTTTACAAGAAAACTATAAGATAATGTTATTTAATGTATAATTATTATTACTTAAGGTCTCTGGAATAGTTCTAACGTACATAAAAACCTACAATTAGTTGTTGTCGACTGTAAAGGAAATACAAAAAATCAAACAAGGGAAGAAAATGGTTGTAATTGCACATTATTATTACAATGTATTAAAAAATGAGAATATAGACATATGCGTATACAATGTGACATTTTTGATATCTTTTAAAATGGCTCGGGCTAGAAAATATAATAGGGATCGAAATTAAAAGCGAGACCGAAATTGAAATCTATAAAAGGACTAACATTGGACTCGAGAAAGAGAGACAAGAGTCAAAATCGAGAGCAGAAGTAAGATTATAGTGAAGAAAAAGAAGATGAGAATCAGAACAATCAGTAGAACCGTAATTAAAACAACAGAACTGAGATCACGATTATGAATAAAAGTCAGATTGCTTTATATAAAAAGTGAGAAATTCATTTTATATCTACGGGCGAAAGCTAGTCTGATATAATAGTACATCAACGTATTCACAATAATTTTCTACCCTAACTCATTGAATTCTAGCCCCTCCAAAACGAAAATCCTTGATTCGCCACTGTGTACCAGCAAATTGTATTGACACTTCGTAAAAAATGAAGTACACATAACAAAGTAATAAACAGGCATATAAAATAATTATATAACCCACGTTTAAATATATTATCATAATGAAATATTTAAATTTAATCCAGGAACGCTGTACCGATGTAACGCAATCTGCGTGCGCGGTCGGAGCCCTAACAACGCCAAGAGCAGCGCACCACCCGATGCACAGATTAGCGCACGAGGCGCGCGCACGCCAAGCGCCCTATATGCGAGCTTCGAGGAAAGCTCTTAAAGTTTAAGAAACTGCGACAGAGGCACAGAGTTGTACGCGGTTAATTCCTTAATCACCAATGCCTTTCTGTGGCCGGATCTTCCAAATAAGAAACTGATGATAGTTGAATCCTTCTACGGTTAACAATACAAAAAATAAATATAAAAAAACCCTTTTTGGCTGTATCCTTGGTACGGCCGTAAGTTTTACGTGGAGATGTCTATTCATAAGAAGATATTTGGGTAATTGGAAGAATAACGCAAATTAAGGTTTCAAACTGAGTTTATTAATCACATGTTGATAACATGAAAAATACGAAATATCACGAAATAGATTGACATTTAAATTACATGGTCAGGATTATGACTGTAGTCAGGATCGAATCCGATACTTTCTTGTCCAAAGCCGATGCTTCAACTACTGAGCTACCACCACTCAAGCCGTCAAATTGTTAGTGTTCGTAGAAATAGAAAGTATTTCAAACGTTCCCAAGAAACACAATAGTTATAGATACTTATAACTAATAATTCATTTTTACTGTAATTCATAATAATTCATAATTCATAGTAATTCATACTTACGTTGCTACACTTTTTCCATATTTTCCACACAGAATAGTTATAAGCACTTTAGCCGCCTACAACTAGAAAAACAAGTAGGTATGTCTACTATTACTATTACGTAACCAGCATCAGCAAAAGAGCGTATCTTCATGGCACTTACGCTCTTTTGTTAAAATGCGCAGTTTTTCAGCAATAACTCAAAAACAGTATATCCGACCACATTCAAAACAATTTTCCTTGAAAATATTTATTAAGAGTTCCCTTCGTTATTTTTTCATATTTTTTAGACGTACGGTTTAAAAATAGAAGGGGGGACACAATTTCTGCAAATTTCAGAGCGATTATTTCCGAAATTATTCACGTAATCATAAAAATTGCTTAAAAACCTTATAGTGATTTAAAAGCACTCGTTGATGTTTACTAAAAAAATTTTTTTTTCAGCTTATGTTTCATGTATGAAGTGCTTCCCCTAGAAATACTTATTTTTGTTATTAAATCATCAAACAAGTAGCAGCTTATATAGACACTTATTTTATAAATTTCATCAATATATGTTTTGTAGTTTTAGAATAAAATACCTGTGACATACGGACGGACGGACGGATGGAAGGACATGACGAAACTATAAGGGTTCCGTATTTGCCATTTTAGCTCGAAACTCTAATAATAGTGGCCATATAATATCATACAATACAGAACATTATCAGATAAACAAATGTAGATCTAAACAATGCCCATTTGTTAGTGCAAAACTGAACGTAATCGATAACATTATTGACTTATGTCCAACTTCATTCACTTGTGTACCATCAGATGGCGTTAGAGCATATAAGCCCCTGTCAAGAAAATGACCCCTATTAAAGACGAAAACATACGTATCCACGTCAAAAATAAACAAGCATAATGTATGGTATATAGGTAAATATATATCATGTATAATGAAGTAATAATTGTAATAAATTAATAATTACTCGCTAGAGACATATAAGATTCGGGTCGTATATTTTTTAATTATTTGCGACCTCGAACATGTAATTTATATGCTTTTGTGTTTGGCATAATATGCATTCTCATTCGATATATTCTGTTGATTAAATTACAAATGATACAATAAGCACCGTTCGACAAGAAGTGTGGAGATAAATATGGAGTTATTAAATTTGTACAAAAAAAAAATGAAACTCAAAGATATTTAATATTTTACACTTATTAATATCCACAATACAATATTATTCATTAAAATTTCAATCAACGTATATAAAATAATGAACATACAATACGAGTATTAATATATACATAAGGATCTACCTTATCCTTCTACATAGACAGAAATATAATAGATTAAATACGAAGATAAAAAATACGTTTTCGCTTGTCGAAAATGTCGTTACAAGTCTTCAGCATCCCGCTATAGGGGTATTACTTTCCCGTGCTCGTATATATAGGAGTGGCCTTTTTTGTCCGCCTTCTCTATGCGTAAATTAAAATTTATGAATGATTTTTTTTATCTATATACAGGTCCTTTCTCATATTCTAGAAGATAATCTACCTCTATGCAAAACTCGATTACCATTTCGGAGATTAACCTGTACAAACAAACGAACAAACTCAATGCGGTGTACAGGGCATTATAATGCGCAAGCAATAGTTCTTACTGGATCCCAAACTTTATCAATATCGATAAAGTCGTCGTTTGGTTATAATAAATACACACACATAAATAGATAGAAATTTTAAATGTCATGAATTTAGATTGAGCGCGTCGAATATGTGGTACAAAATTTAACCAAAATATTATATGTATAGGCAAAGACATCGAAATCGAAACCAGCATCGGAAGCGAGAGAACGACCGGAGTCGGGTCATGATCGAAATAGAGGTAGCTGGAAATAAAATATGAAGGAATTCATTAAGATATGCCTTCGGGAGCGGAGGTAACTTTCCTATTGTTGTAATATATTACGCATCACTGATTCTAAGTATACATTATTAAAAGTTCTCTATCGGCAATTCTGCGAAATCGTATATAAAGACCGGACACGAATCAACGAAAACGTTGATACTTTTGCGTTGCTATGCAGAATCGTGTTGATCGCTTAATAATTTCATGAATTATTGTTATTTTTAAGTGCCTTAAAAAATTGATATAACCTCGTTATTGTAATATTCATTCTTATTTAATTACAAGAGTATAAACAAACAGACATATGCAGCACTAATGTAATTAACCGTGCCCGCCGGCTAGCGGCGACTCGGTCATTTCAGCGCGACCTCGTTCCCCGCGGGCGGCGCGGCGCGGACCGGACCGCCGGCGGCCGTTCCCGGACTTCATGCCGATTACGCCGAGTGATGTTATCTCTTTTAATATGCAACGGGCAGTGAGATCCAGGAAACCAATTTCATTAGTTACAGTTTTATCCCTGTCGGGGAGCGGCCGCCGGCCGGGGCCGGGACGGGAGAGAGGATAAAAAAAAAACGGTTAAAGCCACGCCACGCCGTAACCAGATAAAGGCGTCCTTTCAAAGGTCGAAAGTATTCCCTTGTACTTATTTCGGCTTTAAGGGAGTTGTGGGAGATTTAGTGTCATCTACGGCCTTCTTTTATTACTAAGTCGCTGCCCAATACCACCCTTTATCCTGTCGGAATAAACAATCGTTTCTGTCCTGCGTGCGGACAAGTTTTTTTTTCTCGTAGAGAATAAGTAGAGGTGTTTCCTTTAATATGGCTGTTTTTTCTATAAAACGAAAACCGGAAGAGTTATTCGTGTTTTAAATAGTCTGAAGTAAAAATTAAAAAAGATACCCATACATTTTTTGTATGGGTGCCTCCATGCCTTACACATTAATAAAAAATAAAGAAGTAAAATTTATTTAAAACTTACTTTTTAAATATTTTTAAAATAATAATCATATTAAGTTATGAAAAATTAGTTATTTTAGGCTTGCTTTGCTAGATGAAAATTAAAATTAAACAATAATTGTTCTACTTTATAATTCAAATTTTCTCGCGGTTTTCCAATCGTTATTTTTGTAGTATCTATACTGAAATATTTTTTATTAGTATTCTTCCGGGACGTGATCTATCTCTACACTAATTTGGTTTTTGTCGATTCAGCGGTACGAGTGTGATTGAAGGACAAAAATATTCACAAAAACATGCTTTCAGGTTTGCAATAATAATATATGCATTACATGATAATTCATTAAAAATAAGGTATCCCAAAAAAGTGTGTGTGTGCGATTCACACACGATAGAAGTGAAACTTCAGTAAATCGACAAAAGAATGAGATGAATGTATATAACAAGGGTAGGATAATTACAAAGTTTATTTGTTTAAAAATGAAAGTATTTTGATTAATTTTAAAAGATATTTTATTTAACATATGTTATTTAATTTTACACGCTTTACACGCTGACTTCTTACCAAAAAGCTGTAATACACAGCCGCATACAGTGTACACTAGTATTAGCTCACGTACTTTTCACATATACATACTAATACCCGTTAAATGCTCAAATACAAGCAAGTATTAAACAGTGTGCAATATACATACACACCAACATTTACTCTCTCGCTCTGTCCTATTTGAAATCACAACGATTCTATAGAAGTTTCACTTCAAAAAATAAATCATATAACTACTGTACGATTTGAAACGAATATTAAAATGTATATTCAAATTAACTTTTTTTTATTATTGTGATTATTCACGTACTTAAAATCCATCAAAGTCGATGAACGCGAAATTTTCACTAAGTATATATATTTTTCTTATTATAATGAAAAGAAAACAAGTGCATGCCCATTATTTTGTTTGTCAAGCAGACGTCCTCGGCAAACCTTCGCCCGGCGGCGGCGCGTCTGCAGATATAGGCCACTAATACTACAATATCCAAGGACATCAGTATTGGGATTTGAGTTGGGAGCAGGAGAGTTCCGACAACAAAGCCCGACTTCATTCCATTCGCCGAATACAAATCTCGGCGCAGACGGTGCCGATTTTGGTTTTTCGTGGGTGAATTTTGTAAATGCATGTAGGCGAAGTGTGTAGTTATTTTCTTTGAGGAAGCTACAGCATGTTTTTTTTAATAAACTACGTGATCAAAATTCAAAGTTAATTTTGAATATTAAAAATGATTACGTAACAATGATCATGTAATAGATTAAATATATATATATATATATATCTAATTAGAGAAACAATAACAAAAATAAAAATGTCTCAGTGGAGATTATATTTAGACCTTTGAATAAATTATTCGAAATAATGGCAGTATTATGATAATATCTTGATGCTTTAATTGGTCTGGTCTAGTTACATAAAAAATATAACATAATAATCTATATTTATTTTTCAGTTTATTTCATTTCAACATACAGCTAATCTGAACGTATTGCTATTTATTACAGAATAGACAAGTAGGTATAATACCGTATTAAGGTGTTATGCACTGTTTTAAATGTTAATTACATTAAATTGACCGCAACGTTCCATCAGCTTCTAGATGACCTCGTTTGGCTTTCGGGCAGTTCTAAAAAACTAGTCCACTAATGAAATTGGATTGGGTCGCGTGCAAGGGTCACCGCCTCGCCAAACAGATACCATCTCTGACGTACGGAATCCGGCTAATTAGCTTAACGAACCAAACGAGAGCGCACTTTAATCTCACACTGTGTCACTCCGATTCACGTGTTTAGTGACACTAAATAAAAATATTCTTTTCAAACAAATCTCATTTGAGACGTATACGCTACAGCAGAGGAAAAAAATATGCACCCACGTTCAGTACATAAAGTTGTTCATTTTTTAGTAACCATCGTCTTATTCTATGTGTATGTGTTTTACTACAGAATCCATAATCGAACGGTTGAAATTCCAAACTGTGAAATGTAATAAAAAGTTGATGTTAAAAGGAGAATGTATTTTGCATTTTTTTGATGTTTCGGGTCAGTGTTCGATTAACTCGATTGCGAAGTGACCGGACAAGTGGCAATATTTCAACCTTTACCCATTCAACTATTCGTTTTAGGTAACAATCCCAAATTACTCACCGAAAGTGCTTAGAACTGGCTCAGCGGACGGGGTAAGGCTATGCAAGCACAAAAGTTATTTACGCACAGAGCGGAATGATATATTGCGTTCGCGGTGGATTTTTTGGCAAACCCCACCGAACCGATGGGGGAGAGCTTACGTAGACGTCAGAAAGTTTCACGCACCGCAGCAACCGTTTCATTCCATTAGGGGTTTTATCCTTCCGGCGGGCCGGCGCGGGCGCGGCTGATCCTCGAATACGTTGAACAGATAAGGAGATCCATTCAAATCGCGCGAGTTCTTTCCGCGTTGATAGCAGTCACTGTTTTCATCAATCATGCCGGGCTCGCCATTGGCGCGACGGCCGGGCGCGCTCGCTTCGCCCCCAGACCTTATTTATTGTGTATGCTATTCGAAGGATGAGTATATTTTTTATTGGATTCCGTTCTTAAATTATAGGCAATGCAAAGAATGCGAGTCCGAGAGTGGTTTGCACCCCTCAGTCTTTTTTTAGGTTTATTCGTAACTTGATGATAAAAAAACATCGTGATGGAATCTGCATATTAAATAAGGTTCTGTCATGTAAAGTTACTAACACACGTCTAAAAGGAATCGGACCGTTCTGTGTCCACTAACCGTTTTCCGCCCGCTGAAAGAAATTTGCTTTAAGATTTTATGGTTTAAAATTTAATTTGACTTGAATTGATTTTGTATTCTTAGATAGCGCACATTTTGGTAGCCTACGGGCTAATTTTCTTGTCTTAATACCATATTATATAGTTGTTACGTTACCACAAATAAATAAAACTTTTTAGTATTTTAAAAACTTACATAAAACCGTCACCATTCGAATATTAATAAATTTCTCTATCAACATATAATAAAAAAAATGTTTTAATTATATATAAAAATATTTCAAACAAAACCTTCTAAAAAACTACTACATCAGATGAAAACTCGTGTGGTTCCGTTTATAACCTTTATAACGAAAGCCACCGTTAAAAATATAAGTGATTAATAGGTGTTGCTGGAGACTTTTAACTCGTCTCCCATCACTTAGACACATTACTCGCCGTTTAAGCCAAACACTGAAACTAAATAGACTTTAGGATCAACTTTTGAACATGCCCGTTTTGAAGTTGCATCATTAAACTTCTCTACATCAATCAATCAGATGTCAGTGGGTACTCGTTTAGTTACAAACTACATATCTAATAGAATGTAACCAAAAATATTCACCTCAATATTTACTGCTATCTTTTTTCTATTGATCTTAACGAAGTACACATGTTATAATAGTCCAAGAGTTGGTTGATGACACATGTTTCATGAAGTGCTTGATTTAGCTAGAATTTTTTTTACAATATTATCTATAAGGTAATGAAGTGTTTTCCTGACCTAACTGGGTACACTAAGCACTGCGCAAATAAAAAAAAGGTGTAAAAAATATGTGCGAAGAAAAATTTTTGATTCAGAAAGTGACAAGTACTATTCAAAAGTTAAATTAATTTTGTTTAAAATATTTAATAAGTTAGACACTTTTGGTCGGTTTAACATTAAATCAAGATCCCTCAAAATAATAACTCATTTTATTATTTTTAAAAATAATAAAATGAGTTATTGAATCTCAGCGAAGTTTTAATAGCATCTTTAGATAAAAGATAAATTTTAATATATTTGCAAAAAGTCATACCCTTTTTCCGGGAGCCTATAACAGGCAAACACAAAAAAAATCTTAATGTATGGAGTGTTGATTTTTTATTACATGTTATTATAAAATAGTCATTAAGGAATAGAGAAAATACAAATACGAACAAAAATATGATTTTATTTCTTTGTATTTGAGCAAACTCTTGGAAGGTACAGCTTACCATTCCATTTTTTATTACTGGACACCTTTTTCAATTAGTTTTCTTTTCTTCGAGTTAGCAAATTTTATCTACTTTCCTAAAATGTAGAACAACTATAAGAGTACTAAATCAAACTATGCGAAAAATGAAAATTTTTCGTCCCGTCGCACTGCGCAAAAAAGCGCGGGAAACTGATGGACCGTTGACGGTGGCGCTAGTTTAGACATTTGACAGCTGAGCAGAATGGGGAGATATAGCAGCGTATACTGTTGAATGCAAATGAGAGCAGGTCTGCTCGTGCCACAAATTTCTTTACACTTTTCTTATATACACAGTTGTACCCAGGTAGGCCAGGCAAACACTCTATTATGTACATATCTCACCTGTAGATATTATTATATAAAATTTCTACATAAAGCAAATACTTCATGAAACATCACGAGTACATTTTACAACTTTCACATTTTTTTATAGAAACATACGCTTTCCTATTTTACAGAACTAGTCACCGGTCTATTGTCTACCTTTACATGTGACTCTCACAGATCGTTTTTTTTAATGAACAAAGAAAAGAAATTGTTAATTTAATATGTATTATTCTAAGAGAGCTTTCGAATGTTTCAAAAGCACCTATCGCAATTGAAGAGCACATCCAGCACAAGAGTATTTCAAGTTTGAACACAAACAGAGCGATCCACCAGCCGAGGAAAGAGTTGTTCAAATATTGACAGAAAACTTTTTTACAAACAGAAAGGCCCAATCTCGGACTGAACACGGCGCACGCTCCGATCCCTTCTGTTTACAGACGCCTACGCCGCCGGAACGCAATGACAACGTTTTCGAAAGATACACACTGTCGGTGCAAGTTTAATTAAATCTGAAATTATTGTTCCATTTACTTAATTCCAGTTTAAACAAACACGCATCCTATGACTTTGCCGCTTGCTGCAGCGCGGTCGACCGCGCGTCCGCGTCGGCGTTTTCCTGGTCCCGCGGTCATAAACTTTCTGAATATGGGTCGGATTTAAATTTGAAAATTGACACGTCGTGCGACACCGGCCGCCGAAACGTGTGGACTGCGTACCGAATACACAGACGGAGCTGTACTTTTGTGTCAGATTTTGGAACACCATTATTATACTCAAACAGAGGGGTGACCCTCCCATTATCTCTGTATCAGATTGATCTAAAGCCTTGCATACTGATGGCCTAGTGGGGGTTGGAAGCTGCTAATGATCGTTGTTACCGTTGCGAAGACTGCTTCGAAAACCGATTATTTTGCGCGCTCTCCGGGACAAGGGGCAAGTTCTTTTATTTGAACTCATTAGTCGATTCGCCCAATGGACCACACCGAAAATCATCTGGTAACAAGGCGACAATCGTAACCAGTGAGCTGCCACCACTCTGTGCTTCTTTATCTTAAAGTAAACTGCAACAATCGTTAATTTATTAAGGAAATAAAAGATATAAATATATTATTATATCCAGCAAATCTAAATGACTATACGGGTTTTTATAGTCAAAATTGATATCGTCAGAAAGGTTTTAACTTGAGTTTGTGCCTATTTATGGTTTGATGTGTTTTTCGTCGATATTTACTTTATTATGTTAAGTTTTTAGAGTAATTCTATTTATCGCCATAAGTAACTCGCTCATTTTTTAATTACATTATTTTGTATTCACAAATTTGATGAGAGTGAAGTATTGATTATTGTTATTAAATTAGAAAAATATTTAGACAAATAAAATCAATTAAAAATAGTAATATAAAAATATTAAATTGTAGGAACGAAACTAAAGAACTTCTTTAAATTTCATTTTAGATCTCGATGAACATATTGTGACTTTAAACTTTTCGTTATTTAAACTTTTCTCTAAATGAAAGTTACAAGGCAAGGGCTATTATAATATCTTTGAATATAGTAATAAAAAACCCATGGGACCGAACTTAGCTATCAGAATGTTTCAATGTTATTTCTAAGTGGCATCTAATTGATGTCCTTTATGTATCTGTGTTTATTTTTTTAAATATGTAATAGAATAACCGGCGATAATTACATTAAAAAAAATCATGTGATCCTTTTCTTTAATATATACTTCAGTTTCACTAATCATTTCGTTAAAATGTAGAAAATTACTAAATTTTAAAAGTAAGAAGTTTCTTGATTTCAACTGCAACATTTTACGATATACGGTATTTAAATACCCTTGTTTTTTGTAAGTTGTTAAGTATTTAATTATTATAAAAATAAATATACACAACCACTATTATACTTCTACTATTGTATTGAAAATGTATGTCAGCAATTGGTTTTGTTATCTAAAATTATTTTTCGCAGAAAACTCGCATCTCGAATAGACTATAAGAGTTCTCATTTCGATTGCGCAACCACAAGACTACGCCGCACGGAGTCCGGCAATAATTTTAACGGTAAACAACGCGGAGCTCGGAAACAATACAAAAGGAGAGAAAAAGGTATAAAACTATTTACAGCCCTTTAAGTTATTCACCTCGGCGTCGTTCCGCGGCCCTCTGCGGCCGGGAAAATCTTTCCTGAACAAAAAAGAGGGAGGGCCGTGTTAACTTTATTTTAAGGCGCGCCGCTGTCCTCCCGCGGGGACGCTTTGCATTCCGCAATCAGGTGAGGAACTGGAGCCCGAAAAGCCTCCGGTCGGGCCAAGGTCGACGGGCCGCGGGTAGATACTGGTCGCGAACGCGAACACAAAGAAAATTAAAAATAAAGTTGAATAACTTCATTGTCAATGCAATTCGTCTAAAATACATTTATTTAAAGACGTATTCTAGAGATCCGTATCAGTAACGTACATTGGTCGGCGTAGAAAGACTTAAAATCCAAATCCATCAGCCTAAAATGAAAAGGTTACAGGAAGTTTTGAACTAATCACCCCGTTCATTCCAAACACTAATCAGGACTTATCACTAAAAAAAGACCTACTTTTAATACCGCAAACCGCATTGAAATCGATGAAACTAATCACAACACGCCTTAAAAGCCAAATTCAAACATACAAACAAGTTCTTCTTCAAGCTATAAAGATCAGGCTTACAATGTTCAAACTGATTTAAGTTAGTTTAGATTGAATAAGATAACTTCAATTATTTTATTGATGTTTTGAAAAAGTTTGGACATCTCTAAAGAAAATCTTGCATAATATGGAACCGAGTAAAGACATGATTTAATAATAGACAATGCGAGCATGTCGTCCAATCAGGACAAGGAACACCAAATGAAAATAAAAAAGAATTATAAGCGCTGTCTAGTATATTTAACTTGTTTTCGTACTGCCATTGGTCACCGAATTATCTTGTCAACATTTTTTCTATCAATTTATGCAATTCAAAATACACCATTTGCATTTCGATATAATGGCAAAATGACTTCGTTTTTCTCTGAGTTATATTGGTAAATGCTTTTGCAAATTTTTCTTATTTGAAATTATAATGAGACAATTTTTTTCATATACATATTGGTGTGTATGTAAAAAATGAAGATTGCTCAACGCCCATATATTGTTAACCAACGAACCAACATTAACGGAAACCAACATTAACTAATGAACCAACATTAACGGAAAATTACTTAACGTGTACTACATCACATATGTATTACCGTAAAAATCAATTTGTAAGACTGACACTTCTGAGAATCAATTTAGCGCAAAAATATTAATTATTTTGAGGTTATATTTGGTAACGAAAACAGCTTACATGCATTTCATTATGGGATACCTACAGTTATTTGTGGAGAGTTCAAATATCTACATGGCATTTGAATAGGCCTTCTAAATATGCCTTAAAAAAAAGCCTTAATTAATATTACACAATGTAGTCACTTGACAACACTGTGCAAAAACGTGTCATGAAACGAAAATGGTTCCCAGAACTTTTATCTGGTGTTGTGAAATTCCTGTTTAAAATGTAAAAAAAAATACAGAATTGTCCGTTATATTGTAATAATTGATAAATATGTTATAAATTATTCAATTTTTTTGATAAATGCCTAGTGTATGTTGGTTCCTAGGACACAGAATTCTCCTTTATCGTCCTACTTATAAGTACTTTACTTACTTTTGTCAGTGTAAAGTAGTAGTCGCTATATCCCTAAGGAAAAAATGTTTATTCAAATGATGTCTGCAATTTCTTTCATGCAAGGAATATTTTATATCATAAGTCAAAACCAAATTAATTACCAAAAAACGCAGCTTAAGTTCAAAACGACGTAATATTCCAGAAAATTTTGTTAAATATCTTATAACACATTATATTAAAGATAATAATGAATAAATATCAAAATTATCCTAAACGCTACACAGTTACGTGCGTCCAATAGAGCTTTCTTTAGGTTGGATTTAAGTGATCGCGTGACGTCAAAGTCCCTCCGGATGAGCTTTCGTACCAAGACAACTTATATTAAGTCATAGTAACCTGCTATAGGAAGTTAAGAATATTAATGCTGTATTATTTGAATATAAAATAGTTTTATTTCTTTTCATGTCTTTCGATTCAATATTCCAAAGACACGAAAAGAAAATCAAGTTCAAAATACTAAGTTATATTACATATTGACGATAAGTAATAACTTACGAATTACTATAGGTTTATAAAAACAAATAACAGGTAACAGGATGTTTATAAATCATATAACTCAAAACTTATTTATTTAACTTTCATATTTCAAAAAATATTTTTATCAGATTAACGTTTGTAAGTTTATTTAAAATAACGACATTGAACCAACTATTTACACAATAATTTTCACATTTCACCACAGAATAGAAATTATTGACGAAAATTCGATAGATATAATATTCAATGAACTATTATTAATTTAAATATACATCGTCTCTCCCATTGAACCCTTTCTAAATATTTAATCTGCAAATACATTAAATTGACGCGTCGTAGCGAACGAAATATCTAGAACAGATAATTTTGCTGCGCCTCCGTTCATTAAGCCTAACGTCTATTCAAAGAGACGAGGGTGGGTTGACAAGGGTTGTTAAAACATAATTCCTATTCGTTCAAGATAGAAATCTAATCCGACGCCTTTCGAAGCGCCCTCGAAACTTACTTTAAGTTATATACGAACCAGGAACGAGTGTTATTACGGCCGATATTATAATCAGTCAACATTTCTCGAGCCAATAAAGTGTGCGCAAACAGACAACTTTATCGATACGCACACATCCATTCCTTGTTTCATTATTCGTTAATTTTTACAAAATTATTTTTGTTACAATATTGAAAAAAAAACATTCGTTTCATGTATAACCGGGAATGTTACCTTGCGCCATTTTCATTTAACGTAGCAAGATTTACTTTATACATGCGACCTGGTACTCCAACTAGGATCTACTCACGAACGTACTCTACAGGAGTTGTGATTACCTTAAATTTTATGTGCGTGATCAGTTTTAACAATGAAAAATCATTTTTCAAAAATCATTTTATCTGTTTGGTTACAATCATCATGGTCATCTGTTTACAAAGCAACCCTCTGACAATTAACAGCATCGTATTGATATTTTAAATATCTATTATATTTTGACGATAAAAACAATTTTAATCGTGGTCTCATAATTATACTTCACGCAATGCACAATTTTCGAACAAAGACGTACCAAAAAGGATCTACTGGTAAACAAATAACATGTGACAAAATGCATGAGATATTTCATTTTGTATTAAACGAGTATTAAAAATGCAATGTATTAAAAAATAGGCCTGCCGTCTAGAGAATTTTCCAGAATAACCGATTCGGGTCGTGACACCCACAACCGCCGAACGTTATGCACGATACGTTATCGGGCACATCGACCGGGGCATTCCCTCATGGGTGCGCATCGACGGGGTTAGCCCACGGCCGTACGTTACGCGCCAGACGAGCGGCAGGCGCGAAAGATGAAATATTCCCCAGCAGCCTATTTGTATGCGTGTCGCGGGTACTAAACGCTCATTTATCAATATGCCTTTCGGCGGAATCTGTTCTGACGCGGTACACGCCGCCTGCCGCATGACATACAACAGATACGCTTTCGCCGTAAGTGGCCCGCTCTCGCGCCGGAGCCCCGGCTCGGTGTGCCGCGGCCGACGTTCCGTAGCCGAGGGTAGGTCGTTAATTGTGCTGCGAATTTAAATTAGCGAATGCCGTAATTCGTCATCGATAAAAGAATTTTCTGAGGTGGTAGAAACTAGGTAAGAAGAGACATGATAAAATGATTTAGACTTCTAGAAAAAATGTATAAAAACACCGTAATTGAAAACATTGCATAGAACAAATTCATGTTTGGCAAAATTAGCAATACACTAAAGTAGTGCTAAATTTTGAGCAAGTCCATGAGATACTAACAATTTATTGACGTCAGTGAAGTTAAAGAGAAAGATAAATTTGGTACCAAATAGAGAATTGCTAGTCTACCTCTTTGGGAAATATGTATAAATTTATATAATAGTATCCAAGGTTCCTAAAGCTTTTTATATTATAGCTCAGTCAAGAGACAAACAAGTAAGCAAACCTTTAGACACTATATGGTCACCGCCGGCCATTGGCACTCGCAACTTCAATGGAGTCCCCAGTGCGTTGTCGACCTCTTGGGAGAGAATAGGATATATTATAAAGGGAGGTTGGGTTAATGGAAGGGAAAGAATATGGAGTGGGCCCCCGGAACTCTATTTCGAAATATATTCGAACGAAAGTACATTTTAATATGATTTTTAAAGGACAAACATGCGTGCGAGCCAGAGAGTAGGTAATCATAGCGGCCCATGTACACCAACATCCCGAGAAGAGTCAATAGTGCGTTGCGAGATTTTTGAAAATGAATCCGCCCTTGTCTCGAATACCTTTTTTCGTAGTCGGTTGGAAATGCTGCTGTAGATAGATCGTTCCAGTTTTATGGTGCATGTCAGAAAATTGCGCATGAAATGTACGGTGGTGAAATGCTATCCTTGAGATGATGGCGATAGTATTTCCGTTGAGCGGAACGATGATGGAACTCTTCAGTAGAAATAGTACTGAATAATTCTTGAGAGCATTATCTATACCATATTCGGTAATGCATGCATAAAGATTTTATAACTTTACGCAAAATAGCAAATCGTCAACATGTTTTTAATTTAAAATTAAGAAAAGTTAGCTATAAAATTAAACGAGTAAAAACCGTCTCAAGTAAAATTTAAACATCACAGTAATGCCGGATAATGGTGTTTAATACTTCTTAATTGATATCAAAATACGTCTTATATAATGTGTTGATAAAACACATGTTAAGTATTTATTATCAGAAACTAGCGTTCCGCCCGCGGGTTCGTCAGCGTGTACATAGAATGTGTTCATTCATTTTTTATATTGAACGTCATTGCTTTCAATCTTTCGTTCCCGCTTTTTATATCGAGCCCGGTATTGTTCTTGATTTTAAACTGGGTCACGTTCTTGATTCTAAAGCTGGTTCCACATTCGGTTTCGACTCCAATCTACTTATAATTTTTGTTCCCGGTTCCGGTTCTCAATTTTGCTCTCCGTCCCACTCCTCACTAATTTTAATATATTTTACAATCCCACAAACCCCCCTCCTCCCTCCAATTTTGAAAAACATGTGTCACCATTTACAATGAGCAATATTTATATTCAATTCCATAGTTATTACCTCGCTCGATAAAAAAGGTGCATACACATTTCAATCCTTCTTTAATCCCTTTTGAAGAGTGCTTTTTCAAAAATCCTTTCTTAACGAGTGAACTTTTAAAAATAGTTTCTTAGCAAATGTCTATTTTCTATGAAAAAATTATCTACATAATTTCAAGTTTGTGGTATTTATACTTTTTTTCGTGATTAATAAGTAAGTGGTATATCGCATTATATATGAAAATGGGCGACATATATCTAGTATTATATATCATATATATACAATAGGCCGACTTTGCAAAATGGAAGATTTTAATCTAGATAGAATACAGAGAACTAAAATTGACTTAAAAAATAATCAAATAATTTGCGCTGTGTTTTTGTTATTGTGTTTTTCACACTTATAAAAATTAAAATACTGGTCCGAAGTGTTTCAGACATAAAAATTAAAAAACCCCAACGTAAGAAAAGTGAACATTTAAAAGGTCAAAAATAATACCTTAAATTGAGCGATCAAATTCAATTTAGTAACACCTATGAGTATTTACATACATATTCATTATAGAAATTGATGGATGATACGATAAGGTTTGCTCGTTGAAATGGCGCTATAATGTCGCCGTGGAGCAACGCTTAAGTAAGTCAGGCCCTTTATGTGATTGACTATCTAGTAATTTATTAAATTACCAACTTTCTTTGATACGATCAAATTTTTGTCACAAATCTAGTTACCTACACTGGGCGTTAGGTAAATTGTTTTCTGGGAGCGGTATGAGTTTGCAATTTTCTTAATTTTTTAGCTATTTAGTTATTGTTTCAAACTTAGCAATGCCCCGCCGCGACATTACAGCGCCGTGAATTGAAACGTGAAATTTTACTAAAACAAAGCTTTTTATTTATAGATACGGTTAAGAGAATTTTCTAGGCACATTTGCTTTATTAATATGTTTCAATCTTATGAGATAGGCTTATTGAATATCAACAATTCAATAGATTTTTTAAAGGAATAATTTTTTCAGATTTTTTTTTCATATTGCTTATACGTGGCACGTCACTAAAACTGTCCGCAGTCCGTATGACTGTTAGTGACATCTTCAGCGATCATCGTCATACTTCGGCCAATTCACACGAAAGCATAATGAATTACACATTTCAACTTTTCTCATCAATCATTCCACCCATTCGTATAAACCGTAGAGAAATTTGTTGACACTTTTTGAGTTTATTGCGTTCACACAGAGGAATTTTTCTTACAATATGTAGTGATATTTTTTCGAAACTGTTTTTAATATCACATTTCATTCTCATTCTTGCCTTACCAATATGCCACGGAATCGATTAATGTATATAGAATAGGAATCATGGCAGGATAAACACGCTCTTTATGGCGTAATTAAAATACGGCGTCTTGTCACTAATACGTACATGTGACTTTGGTAACCCTAGCTACAATCGGAAGTTAGTATTTGAACATTATACTGCTAATGCAACACTTTGCTACTAATATAACATGTTACTTATTTTAAAAGTTTATTAACGCCAAAATAATTCGCAGCCAACAAATAGAAGTGACTTTCTAGCGCTCACGGTGTTTGCATACATTACCTGCAATATCTGTGGTCACTCATCTAATAGCTATATAATATACTTTATTTAAAATAAAGCAAATTAAACGCAACAGGACAATACTATTTTCAATTCTCAATTAAATGCATAAACTATTGAGAGACACCTCTACTTGGCTATGAAATTATATTGTCCTGCAGTTTGTTCTCTTGACAAAACTATTTTTGTACTAAACAAATCGACATTTTGTAATAGTACTCACTCTCACAGCTCTATACATGCAGTCCACAAACATTACACTCCTTCGTACAAAGTGTTAGAAATCGTAATCAACTATCGATGGAGGGCCTTATGCCGTATTTATTAATATAAATATCACATAATTCTGAAGATGCTATTGTTTTTGTTTTGCTATTCTTAAATTACATGTTCAGATACTAGTTAAAACTTGGTGCTTTTTATATAAAAGGGACATAATGGTTGGAAGTTTAAAAAAAAGCCACTCCAACCGTATAAAATATTCAGATGATCCAAGTTGATGTTACGTCGACGTGGGGGCTGAGCGATAATGCTCGATTTTGGTTCGCTGAAAATATTTCATGAGACGAGCGACGGTGGCGACGCGACGCTCGGGTGCGCACTATATTTGACCTAGCATTATATAAGCGACAAATATTTTTAAAAAAATCTAAAGATCTGCGCAACATGAGAGATATAAACTATTCCTGCCACGTTAACCGAAAAAAACCGTGTGCACTTGTTTATTACTCAAAATGGAGGTCGCGTAGGACAACTGAATTCGAATCACTTAAGTCACGCACACGGCTTTATCACTTACAGGTTTTTTTCTTCAATATCTCGCCCTATGCACATTCGAGAGGTTTCAAGTTCATTCAAAAATTCAATTAAAATTTTCCGTAATAATATTCAAATCTCTCTGTTCATTACCGAAATAGATGCATTCAAGCGTTTCAATGAATTCATTCTACTGAATTATTAGTCTCCTTAATTGTTATTTAGTCTTACTTCATTTCTGTAGATTTTTAATATTACATCCAATGAAAGCTCTAAATTAAAGGAGTACAGTAGCGGCCCCTCTTTATTATACTTACAAATTATATTTAGGCATTTGAAAGTCATTTATTTTATAACCTTTTCTAAAATTACATTTCGCTTTCGGAAGGTCCAGTATTTTCTTTTCTGATTCCTGCAATTCTAGATCAAAATCAACTGAAATAAATCAATGTTTTGTTGCATTTCATATTCGCCGATAGCATAAATATTCGAAAAAAATGTACTTATTGTATAAATAATGTCAAAAGAAATAATTTTTCCAACGTTATTCTTATAGAAAACGAAAAATTGCGATGCGATATATCTTGTTATTAATGTTAATAGGTAAAGTTTTAACAAGCATAATTTTATATTTAAATAAAGTATAAGAATAGGCCTGTTAGGAGCCAGACTTTCTATATGCGTGGAAAATTGTGTTGATTACAGGTTGAATAGTAATTTAATTTTAATTTAAGTAAAGAGAAAACTATTTCTCTTTTAGTTTTTCCTTTTTGTTTCTACATTTTTCGGAGTTCTGCCCATAAAGGCATAAAGTTGAAGTCATAGACGCAGAAACTGAAACTGCGGGAGAACTTTGTACAGGTAGTACGTAGAGCACACTGATATTTCTGCACTCCTGGCCGTTGAAAAATGTTTAAGTTTAGAATGTTATATTTTTTAAAACATTATAAACTTATTAATTGTTTAAAATTTTAAAATTATATTTATAATTAATAAAATGGACGTGCTTATTGACACACCTTTATTCAACAAGTAATACAGACAGGAAGTTTTCCATAGATAAGATATCATGAAGCAAAAATTATATCATAGACCAACTTGATGTGTTTACAATTACAAAGCTACTTCTATGTTGCCAGCTAAGACGGCGCTAGTGTTTATATAATACTACAATGAAATAGGATTTCGATATAAATAATTACAATATTAATAGCTGCATGTATTTTTAAACATTTTCCAATAAAATTTTAGTAAAATAACATAACTTTTGTGTCATTTAAACCTGTCATAGCTTAATTTCCAAGAATATTTAAAATTATTTCGTCCAAGGCCGGATAGTAATTTGCTCGTACTGGGGTCTCCTCTTGTTGCCGCCACCTATTTCTTTAATAGAGAATCTTTTTTTTAAGTTAGATTACAAGTTTCTCTAAGTCTAAAATAATTGTAAATGATTATGATCACGATATGAGTACAGGTACTTACTTGTTTCCCCTTATCACTTGTTCTTTATAGCACTACCGAGAGAATTGAGAACGCCCGTTAATTCCTCCCACGCCTCATTTGTACACAATCTACCTTGGGCGGTATTAAATACATTCTATACAAGTTCTCAGTGGTCATTCATATAACTGACAATAGTTGTTAATTGGTAAAAACTCGCATATGTTCGTCGTTATTGGTTCATTTTTTTTTTTTATTAAATCCTTTTCTACTGATAAAATACCCATAAAACACGTTAAATTTGAAGTTGTATGCCACAGAAGTGTCGTACCGGAATCCACAGTAAAACGCATTGTCAATTTTAACAGCACCTTTGCAGTACGAAAGTTTTTGCTTGTCGATAATACAGTAAAACTAAGATACGTAATAAAGCTATTGCAGATAAACTCATGGGAGAGTGTTCTTTTCACGGTGTAGTAAGTAGACAATTGGTTTTTAAATAACGTCTTATTACATTGGATAAAGTAGACATTATTATGTACAAACCATCCCATTATTAATCCTTGGTAAAATTAAACAACTTATTACACGTATACAAATATTTTTTCTTTAGAGCAATTTTATGTTTTAGTTGAAAAGTGAGACCTTAAAACTCAGAATTTTCATTCATTCATTACTGTAAACTGTGAATGACGCTCTATATTCCGTAGTTATTTCAAAATGTTAGACTTGTCAGTTACATAGATAAGGGGGAATGCTCAATTTTCATATACCTATTTCCTATGGTATTTTTATACTATTTAATTTAAAACTATACAAAATGTATATTTTTGTATATTTCTTAACAAATCTTTTCATTCGATTTGTTCAATTCTTAACAAATCCATTGATACATTTCACCATAACTTTTAATTTAATTCAATAATTGCCTCCCCCCTCATTGACTCCCACAATCAAAATCGTATTAACTTGCATACCCAAAAGGCTAAATATTCGTCGGGTGGGTAACCAACATCTACACATGTATGCTATGCTAATAGACTCGAAGGGAGTAGTATAAGACAAACGTACATACAAATACAATAGTGATTTTATATGGATTCCGTTTTTCATCGAATGTATGTATCCCTAAATATAGCTAAGTACGTTTTCGGCTCTAGAGCGAGTGAGTTCTGTAGAATTATGTCAATCATTGCTTTCAATATCATTAGAACACATATTTAGAGAGAATGGTATCTGCACTTATAATAATAGCTTTTTCATTTTAAGGAATCTCATCTAATGTCAGTTGCGTTGTTTCATATCGAAAACAAAATTTCAAAATCAATTTTTAGAATTAATAGTATGTTTCTTTGGCCTATAAGTTTCCTATTAATGCGAATTGTGCTCGTGAAATAAATAAGAATGGTTGCATTATCTCCTGTCAATAAATAACTAAATGACACGTTAATTGTTTTTATTGAAAATGTAGGCTTGTTTATTTTTCAAAATCTGCCAATTTGTATGCGTCGAACTTATTCTTTATTATACGAATCTTTTATTATTACATATGCCGTAGCTTTGTAATGCCAATATTGTGGCGTTTAAAGTGGATTTTTCTTTTGGCAACTAATGCCTTAACAAGTGAAGTTCGATAGAGTATTATAATGGTTCCGTAGTTCAATTATCCTAATATACACCTTCTCCTTCCTTCAGCGTTGAGGTTTTTTTTTGTATCTCCACCCCCTTAACTCAATTGCGATAAAATATAACAGTAGTTTAGGTTTTATACGACTTCCATATTATATTCATGAATATAATTTAACTGTAATCTAAACTTTTAATTTTCACGATCGCAAAATGAAAATAGCAAAATTTGGAACAAAACCAATTACATAATTATTTAAACAAGGGACTACTTAATTTAATATACTACGTCGCTATAAGAACTTTTTCCCTTCGACGAAGTTTTTTTCTATTCAAACAACTTTTCAATAAATCCTTTTCTGGTAAATTCTGAATTTGTAATATTTTCAGTTGAGACTATTAATTTAAAGTTACAATGAAATCTTTTTAAACTTTTTACATAGAGGGAATTTGAAATATTGAGAAATTAAAAATGCGTTGATGGTAATGGTGAAGTAGCTTCTTATCATAATTGGGGGTTGAAAACTAAATCCTCTTGTTGTTTTGTTTCATTTTAAATTAGAAAATACTGTACTGTAAATATTTAGTGTAATTTTTAATTTTGCTCTAAGAAAATTTAAAAATTTTCCTAAAATTCAAAAGTTACAATCCAATTTTCGAAAATCAAATTTTCAGCAGATGTGTCTGTGTGTGTCTGTGTCTGTGTGTGTCTGTGTCTGTGTGTGTCTGTGTCTGTGTGTATAAGTGTGCGCGTGCGTGTTTATGTATCGGTATGTTTGTATGACTGTGTGTGTTTGTGTGTGTATATATATGTATAAATCAATTATAAGTTTTGAACGGATCAACCTCTCGAAACATAAATTGCGGCATTCGAAAGGAGTCTTCAACTTAGACTTCCTGAATCGTTGAACTAATATCGCCCGGTACATTTTGAATAGAATCGTTTCCGGCAAAATCTCAAAAAAAAAACATTTTCGGAAAGATGTTTTTTTGCAATAACTTTTAGACTACTCCACTCATTGACTCTTTTCAATTAGCTCTTTTTCCCAAATAGTTACAGCGGCAGCGAATGCATAAACCTGCAAACAACCTGCATTAAACTTGGTCAATTCGTTCAAGAGATATTGTCGGAAAAATTTTTTTTAAATAGTGCTTTTACACTACTGACAAATTGTAAAATTGAGCAGTGCCCCCCTCCCTCATGAAATGTTTAACTATCAAAATAAGCAGCGGTTTGTACAAGACACCATACTCCAACATACAATTTTAATCAATATACATCTTATAGTTATGGAGTAAAATGCCTGTGGCATATGACATACGGACGATCATGACAAACCTATAAGGGTTTCTTTTTGACAAGTTGCCTCGGAACCCTAAAAACAACGTCGGTTATCGCAAATTGCATCAAAATCAGTTGGTTCATTTAAAAAAAAGGATTTAATTCAGAATAACTTATGAAATTCTTAATGAATTGATATTTGGTACTCGGTTATCTTTTTTCCTGAGATAACTGCGTCAAATACCGTAGAGCAGATCAAAACTGAATTAAGTGCTCAAAACATATACAGCTAAAATATTTAAAAAACCGCGTTTTTTAACTTTCCGCTATAAATAATGCAATTTTTTTTATAAATTAGAAGCATTCTGTTTTCAGCCCGACTTTATAAAATAGACTTTTAATCAGTTCTCGTTGTTGTTCTATGTTGACGTTTTCCCGAATAACGACAGTTTATGTGTATGATGTATCTTTGAGTGTGCGTGTGTCGAAATAATTTTCAAAAAGTACCTTTTTTATATTATGTAATCTACTGGGCCAATACATTCCAAAATTTAACTACCTCCTTTGCTTGAAAAACAACGTTAATAGATGCAGAATGGATCATTGTATCCGTTCGACAAACATCGTTAACGGAAAATTCGACAAAAAGAGTTTTTTCAAAATGTTGTCATAGTCTTCATGGATTTATGTTTGGTACTCGGCCATCTTTTGATCATCTTTGCGTCGGATGCCATAAAGCAGATTAAAATCAAACAACGTGTTCGAAAGATATGGTAATGGAAAGATTAAAAAAAAAACGGTTTTTTGATACGTATAGATTTTTGAACGTCAAGAGCCCAAAAAGTATTATAATTATATTTTTGAGCGCGAAGAGCTTGAAAAAGTAATAAAATCGTTTTTGTGCATGATTATCTCATTAATTTACTATTCCTTTATTTTTAATAATTTCAAGTCGAAAATAATGAAAAGTTTCAAGGATGGCAAGTTTTTTTTCATTAATCTGACTTTTGATTAAATTAAAATGTTATACAAATGACGTTTCTATTACGTTGAATGAAGGCTTTTTGCCGAAAACTGCGACACCAATGACCGTTATTGACTCATACTAAAATTATTATTTTCTTTGGGATACATAAAAATGAAATAGAAAACCGAAAATACATTTGAAATATACTTAAAATGAACTTTCTTCAGCAAACTGTGCAAAATCGTTATATGTACTGCACAAAATATCACTAAATTTAAATACAAATTCAAAATATATTCATTTCGTAGGTTATAATATAACACTTAAAAAAATATTATAACATTTAAAAAATTTACATTTTTTTTAATATTACCACTTTTTTCTTAATTGCCACACGTTCGTAAAGCAGTTCTCCCCCAAGACGTACAAGCAAGCAAAAATTTGTCGTCAATGTCTTGTAATACGCTTTATCTGATCTTTAATTTATAACTTTCACACTTTAGTTATAGTTAATTTATTTACAAAGTTACTCGACTCTTTTTCGACTACCAACGCGTTAAACAAAAAAAAAACATACAGTAGAGCTAGCTCCATTAGAACGTACGAAATTTTACAAACACGTCTCGACATGACGAATTCTTCACAATGGAAACTATAAATTATGTATTCGTTGTTTTTATTCTACAAAATGTAACGTAATATTTTTTTTTTTTTCATTTCACGTGGAATTTGATGTTGCCCGGGCGGAGTCATCACGGACGGGCCCGGCCCGCCGCCGAACGACCCGGCCGCAATCACCAGCCGGCATACCTCGCCGACGCCCGCGTCCAAACTGTTGCGGCGTTTCGTTTCACTTATCTCGACTATTTTGTGTCGTACGTTTCGCGAGGGACTAAATGAAAGTTTATTTCTTGAAAACATTACAAAGTGTTCCACTCCAAAGGGGAATAGAAACGGAGAGACACATTTTGAATATGAAAAAATACCTGTCGGCATGATTGTTCAAGTTCATTCGACTAATTAAAGTTAGCCCTTGATTTATTTGTTTTACTTAAGAAAATATGTATAATTACATACATCATAAACATATCACCGTGAACATACCATACTGTTTACGAGGTTTTGAATGGATTAAGCCTTTCAATTAAATTTTATAGAGCTTTACGATGGGGATACGTTTCCTAGCAGGTACAAAATTTATAAAGTTCTACTCAGTTAAATGCCCTAGAAAAATTAAGGTTAAATATTAAAATTATTAATTCAATTGACCTTGTTGCTTAACCTTCTTGGCGTCAACTTACAATGAATATTTAAATTGACACAACAACAGTATTAACTTTTCCGTTTGATGAAAACAAATTAAAGCAGTGCTCGAGAGAAATGAACGTGTACCAAGGAATGTCAATTTTGAAGTAGTAAACCCAACTTGTGAAGGGAAACGTGTAAGTTTCATTATAAACCGACTAATCCGACATTTTCACGACCGGCAACACAGAAACGCAGAAGCGAAGGTAGAGACGGCGGGGGCGTCCCGTTACAAACATCGCCGGCGCTGAATCATATCCAGAGGAATGCTCGCCGAGATAATATAAGCAATCACGAGTTTCGGTGTCTCCCGAGCGTGCTGGGCTTCGTAAAGGGAGCGAGGGGCGCGTGCCGCGAATGCTTGAACCGCCCCGATAACGCCTGTCGAATCTGATTTGAATATGAAGGGAATATTAATGTAATACATGTTTTTCAGTGTCGCGCGCGACGCCCGCCCTCGCGCCGACCCGCCGACGCCGTCCGACGCCGTGTTCGGCCTTCGAGCCGGCAAATTAATTTGGCAAGCGATATACAATTACTTCGCTCATTTAACACGGGGCGGCGGTTTAACGAAAATAATTCACCCCTCAGGCTTACATGTTTTGTGGCCGCGGTTCATATTATATTATAGTGGTGCGTGTTGGACTAAAACAAAATATAAATCTATTTACACGTGGTAAAAAGGTCTCTTTGTTCCTTCGTCGGGATTCGGTAAATGACCAAATGTAAACTCAATTACGTTTCATTTAAGAAAAGGTACCCTATAGCTTACAATGTGCGAGGTACGGAAATTATATTGAGAATATACGACAATGAAGATATGGATGGTTTTACGCACACCGCGTGGTGATCAACTTGTGCTCAACTACGAAATCGTTACCGATCCACGTCTCTACATGCTGATTTCCACGGAGACGCTTGTATTCTGTTGGGCGCTATGAAAGGTAATTTTAACGTTACTTAAGTCGAAGTGCCAAATTGAATTCGCTCTCATAATTTTACGATTACAATGGACGTTCTGCATAAAAAAAATTCAAAGTAAAAATCAGCACGGGAAGACTTGAGGCCATTTTCGAGCCCCTCCCGAGGATTCGGGACGCGGGCGCCGAAACGAACATTTTTAATATTTTTTTTTTATCATCGGCGATCAGACGGAGGGGCTAAATGGAGTTTTTAATTAAGTAATTGATGGAGAGTGCGTGAATAATTTTCGTTTCTCGGAGTTGAAGAGCAAGATAAATTTCAGAAGTCGGATGGGGCCTTTTAAGGACGTTGAGCAATCGCCGCACTTTATGCTCGGTACTACGTTTAATTACCGACTTGCCCGCTGTTTCGGAGCGGGTTGCCGGTGCGCTTTAGTTTTTGCGCTGTGCAAAGTGCTGCTTTAAGCTGAAATTACTTTCATTAACTAACATTGAATCTCTTTATTGTACGCTTTTCCCCCCTCTGTTGAAGTTGTTTTAACGAGAATTTTCAAGTTGAGCGTCTGTTTCCACGAATGTTTCAAACTATGTTAGAGATGGTAATTGAGTCTTTAAACGGCTTTGAATATAACATGTAACGATGTACTTTTATATCGGTATGATTTCTCCATATTTACCCTAATTTTTTCCACATTCTTCAATTATATACGCGTAATGTCGCGTTCTAATAAATTAAATCACGTATTATAGGATACATAACTTGCGCTAAACATCAATATTTAGAAGATAATATTTTTGCAATAAAAATAATACATAATGAATTACAGCGTTCTTAGGAGGTAATAAGCAAGATAAATTAAAATAAATAAATATTTTTTTACATACCACATCATTTTCATTATTTTCTAATATAAAGAAATGCAATTGACATTCATTTTACAACTATTATACGTATATGCATATACTGACTTTTTATTTTTTGTACCCCTTATTTTTATTTTTATTGTTATTCATTGGAATTTTAAAAACGTCCAATTTAAAATTTCTCTCGTGTAACTAAAAAATTGAATCTTAATAAATTATGCACTAACAAGTATTTCTTTTTCTTCCTAGTCTCTATAGGGTTCGTCCACATATTACGTCCCACCTTTTTTTCCCGATATTTTAACCCCCCGCTCCCCAGTCACACTTGGTCGCATGCACATCAACCCCTCTACAAATATTATGTTACACATAAAATTACCTTCCTTTTTTTTGAGACTATATGCTAGCTGTAGAATACAATTTACTAAAAATTCATAGTTGTTTTTTAAATAGTTTATTATTTAATTTATTGCAACAATTATTATTAAATAATACTTATTAAACTTTTTTATATTAACTTCCTCTCTTTTAAAATTAAATTCTCAAACAAACATTTCAACAAAAAAACGATTATGGTTCTTGTTTTGTCAGTTTTGTCCACGGATTTGAAGTCCAATCGGTAATTGACTCGAAAACAGGTAATCCTATATTATCAATATTTTCTATAGATATACTGGATGTCTCTACCTCAACATCATCATCATTGAGCCATTCAGCATCTAAATCTCATTACTATGACAATACTAAATTATTTGATAAATACATTTACTTGTTCTGAAAATAGTTGCTGAGTTGTAAACTGTCACATAAGATAGCGCTGCAAGCACCGACAAAAAACATAATTAAATATCAAACACTACTAACCTCACTTCGATAAATTTAGTATGATTTTTTTTTGTATTTATAACTTCGACCCCATAGATAACGTTTCCCAATATATTTTTTACTCTCTAAAACGATCTAAGTTACTCCGAAATTTGAATTTTGGAGCTCTACATCTATATTAAAAATAACACCACTCTCTTGATCCTCAAAAAAAATCGGTGTGTGCTTAAGACCACACAACAGAAGCGAAAACCATCAACCAACAATACGAAAAACAACTACCTTCTTTTGTTCTACATTCATAAAGTAATAACATTTACAAAATGTATATAATGATAGCTGTGTATACTCTGCTAAATTTTTCTCTGACTAATCGTCATTTGTATTTTACCCTAAAAATTTAAAAAATAGGTTTGTGGAACTAAAGTACATAAGGAATACTTTTCCTTGAAGATTTACTAAATACAAAAAAAAACTCTGTCAATCACTGTTCCATATTTTTTGTCCATATTAATTAATCGACATATTCAAATCTGATTTTGATCTGATTGATCTCCGTTCCCAAAAATCTACTAATGGCTTTGATGTGCCTTTTTCGAAATTAACATTGAAATTTTCACTCAAAATCATTTGCAATGTATGAAAGTTTCGTTTAAGAAGAGCAGATCCTGCTTAGTTATAGATAAGTAAAATGTCGGAAGTTTGGAAAGAAGATCGAATGAATAAAAGAGAAGAATTGATGGACGCCAAATACTAGAATGTGAGCTGATTAAACTTTGAAGTTCAGTCGCGTCTTGCGTCGAATGGACACATTCATTTTTTTAACTTCCCGCTAAGAAAATTGAAGATTTTCTAAAATTGTCGGCAAGTTATTGGTTTCACCCCATTTTGTAAAAATTGTTCTCATCAGATCTCGACGTTCTGAGGGTCTAGGAAACTTCCCTGATCATCCCTGAGATGATGTCCGCATGTCTGTGTGGATGTGTGTATGTGTGGATGTATGTAAACCTCTTATAACTTATAAACGGCTTGACCGAATCAAGCCCACTAAACGGCGTTCTAAAGAGTTTCACCAAACTTAGATTTTCTGAAAGTTTGAGTGGATTTGGACTGGTAGATTTTGAGAAATTTTCAAACAACTAAGAAAAAAAATTTTTTTTAAGTGGTTTTTCCAAAATTACTTTAAAATAGCTTAACCGATCAATTCCAAAATCTAATTAGCTCTTACATTTTTAAAAGCAAGTCGATTGCCGCAAACCGGGTCAAAATCGGTTGATTAATTTGTGAGAAATCGTTGTCGAAAGAAATCGAAAAAACAGTTTTTTTGGAATAACTACGAAACGGCTAAACCGATCGATTTCAAATTCTAACCAGCTCTTGATCCTGTAAAACCACGTCGATTGCTGCAAATCGGGTCAAAATTGGTTGATTCGTTTGCGAGAAATGGTTGTCGAAAGAAATCGAAACAAACCGTTTTTTTACTCAAAAAATCGCGTCAAATCCCGTATATTTTCGAGTGTTTTGAACTCGAAAGTAGCGAGAAGTTTCACGGTTGGCCTACAGGGTTAACCTATTTTTTACTTAAAAGACTAATCACACATTTTGATTAGTTATATCCGATTTGTCATATGATGTAATAAATGCTAAAACTTATCTAAATGCGAAATACTTTCTCTATTAGTAAGACACAGCAAGTGTCTTGTGATTTTACGAATTTTGTCACATTTGCATATATACACACGCGTATAATATTAAAAAACGTATTGAATGAAACGTATTGGCATGACACATCGTTTTTATGTCAATGATGAATGCGACTGATACGTCATGCTCTCGCATGTAACGCTCGCCGAACGAGTATAGCAATGACGCGTTGACGTATATTTCCCTCGCTCCCTTAGTCGACTTGAGCCGACTTTGTCCGAACAACGTCACGGCCAAGCTCAGTCTCATTCAATATCCACAAAATAAAGTGCTCAGCGTGCTTAAACAAGTTTTCACTTCGAAACCTTAATAGATGTGACAGGCAGACTAACCGACAGCCATAAACAAACAGAACAAACACATTTACCCTAGAGGGCGCACTAGTAGGCGCCGTTGTCTGACGTAACCTACACCACGCATGCGGATTACGTTTCGCAAAAGCTCCTCGGCCGCCACTAAACGACGCGGACGGGCGGAAGCTGGTAACGCGATACTGCCGTACGGCGGCATGCGTTTCTGTCTATTCACCGATCGCGGCTGACCTTCGGTTCTTCACCGGATGGCTCGACGATCGCATGAACGGCATATACACAGATATAACTCGATTTACGGGATTATGACGAAAGAGCTTTAAAGTTAGAAGATTGCTTCTCTATTGTCAAAATTAATATTATGAAAATCTCATGTGGTCCGAAATACTAACTTTTTAGAAATCGGATTATCCGGTACCAACGCGTACGAATACTACGCCACAATCATTGAAAAAATCTTCAATATCTGTAATATATAGATATTATTATGTGTATAGTTCTCGTTTTGCTTGTTACTGTTTAATTATTTATTGCTTAAGACTTTAATGATCTACAGATTGTAGATTGTAGATTACAGACTGATTCTTGAGGCCTCTTTGTTGGTCTAATGCGGGTCAATCGAACTTGATTAGATTAATTAGTTGGAGTTGCTTCATGACAATTGTCACGTATGCTGTAACGACTTAATAATTTGCACCTAATTAATGAAACAACATTTAATGACGAGAACAGTCTAAAAACAAATCAACAGTAATGATGACAAAATGACATCGTGTTTTTTTTTTTTTATTATCAATATTTTATGTGATTTCTGTTTTAGAGGATCTAATTGCCAAATTGAAAAGAAACTCTTCAAGTGAACACTTTGGTCAAAGAATATATAATTTAAACGATTTTAAATAAAATATTACGGAAACCGATAATTTCCCCTTGTTTCCGACACTACTAGTGATATCTAATTCTGCACGCAAACATGACCTGCACTAGCGCTAAAGTCTAATAAGACATCAGAAGTGTATCGAGCTGCGACGATATTTAACACCCTGTAGTAATCTACAAAGAGTGACGAGCGCCTCTCTCCCCGCGTTTCCGTATCGAGTAGCAGCCGCATGCGTCACCGGCTGCGCCACTGGAGCGGAACATCTCCACATATCCTCACGGGAATAAACATCAAACGTAAACACTTCACGGTGTTTCGAGTTTCGTCAACAATGTCATCGGTACATCCAGCACGCGTACCCTAAGGGACGATCCTTTATCATTCTGTTTCTCGCGGTAGATTTTATCTATATAAATAAGGTTCTGTTGACCAACATCCCGTTAGCGTTCCTCGAGTTATATTTACATATCTCTGTTTCAAGCGTCCGTCTCTAAGCGTGTGGATTGTACTAAAAATATATATTATTAATATCATATGTAATTCGATTCGTACGTAAAGAAAACTTATCGTAAGTTGTCTTGTAAGTGCGCTTTTTAAACTATAAGTCAGATTTCGCAAATTTCTATAAATTTCAACTATGACTTATAATCATAATATATTTTATGAAAAAAAAAAAAAACAAGTTTCTGTATTTCCATGAAAATGTTGTGCATTAAAAAATGATTTGGTTTTGATTTGTATTTATTGATAAAATAAAGCTAAATATGTTTTTTTAAATCATATGCTGGTTTTTAATATCTACCACTGCTTGGAATAAAGGATTGAGAAAAAAGACAAGTAATCATTATCAAAAACACAATGTGTATATACAGTTATACTGTGATGAAAATAGGCACTACGGAACCTCTAGAACGTTATTGATCGCAGTTCACTTTATAACGTAATGATAACAAAAAAAAGACAACCTACCATACCAAATTCATCTATTTACTCGAGAGCGCTTGGTCTAGGACAAATAATATATGTCAACCTCGATTATAAAAAAAAAATCAACGACATTGACGAAAAAAACATCAGATATAAGAAAAAAATAGGATTTATAACGTAAATAAACAAATTTTTCTACTTTTCTGAAAGATTCTGACCGACCAAATTTATAGATAACTAGCTAGCCCGGCGGACGTTGTTCTGCCCTTTCTTGTGGGCGACTTGCCCGTATAGGTCCGCAGCTATGTCAACATGGACATATATTGAATTTTTTTATTTTTTGTATTGATCTATGTCAGTCTTAAGCCCGGTCTTCGATTCCGATCCCGTCACACTTTTGATTCTGATTCCGATCCCACACGCGTTTTCAACCCCAGTCCCGTTCTCAATTTCACTTTCCCGTTCCACTTTCAATTGTGATCCTGTCCCCTTTCCCGATTCCGTTCAACGTACCGCTTTCGTTTCTGATTCCGCTACTAATCTCAGTTCTAATTTGGACAAAGCCGAGGGCAAACAATTACTTCATTTTTTATATTTCGAGGCTCTCGATTCTGACGCCGATCCCATACTCAATTTTGACCCCGGTCTTGTTTTCAATTTCGGACTCGTTCCTGGCTCTGGATTCTATTCTCAGTCCCATTTTCAATTTCAATATCGCTACCGGTATATATGATATATAATGATTTTTAATTTAAAGTGGTGCGAATTGGTAAACGATATTTTTGTCAATCCGTCTTATACCAATTGAGGAGAAAGGGTCTAGAATAAATAAAGTTTTTGTGCTTATGTGTATTTTTATGACTCAAAAAAAAAAATTTAAATAATTCTTTGAAAAAAACTAAAAAAAGGACTTGACAACTACGCCACCTACCAGAATATAAGCTATCCTATCTCTTCAAAACTTAAAAAAATTGGAGCAACCTCTAAATATTAAAATTTTGACTTGAAATTTTCAGAATCTTCATGATTTTTCATGTAAAAAGAAATGAAATCACGAGAAAAAGTATTTAAAAAAAAATCGATTTTTGAGGATTTTGGAAGTTTTAAAAAATTGTGAGCGACCTTTTAAAAATTTTTTTTGAGCTGTCCTTTGGAGGGGGCTCGTAAAACATAATAAAATAACATATTTTCACAGGAGACTTGAAAAAAAAATCGTTTTTTTTTGGGTCGCATTAATTTATGTAAATGAACTACGAATTTTGAGATAAATAAACGAAATCTTAAAATGTTTTTATAATTTAAGTTTTAACCGTAGTCCTATACAATTTTAAAATATTCTATACAATGTTGCTTATACTATGGTATAAGCTATATATAGTAATTAGCAATACAGAAGAATTTGTAAAAATCGTAGTGCTGTAATTTCTAATATACATTTTTTATCATCCATTTCAGCACAAACTGTTACTGATAACATATGTACGATTTAATCATTACTGTAATAAATTTCAAATTCAGAGGGCTTGTACTTGATTTTCTTAGTAAATTGTACCATAATAAATAAATAATTTATAACATATTTAAAAAAACCGTATCTACAGTGAATATAAATAACAAAAGCTGTTTATAATTAAATACAAGGAAATAAATAAATCAAATAATAATAAACAAAAAATAGTAATCCAAATGAGCCGAAAAGACGAATATTATGGTTTTCATACTACATAATTTATACTTCTTAACACATGGATTCTAATACAAATTCAATAATTCGGTTATGTCCTATTTTAGTCTTTATCACTACCTATATATATCTCGGTAGCGATATATCTACATTTTCTACATAATAAATAAAATAAATAGTGTAGAATAAAATAAATTAATTTAAATTAGATTGTATATCTATGCATGACTAAATCCAACACTTACCCATAGTTCGCGTGTATAAATTATTGATGTTTAGAGAATTACTGAATACCGTATGTAAACAATAATACACATCGCCCTCCATACGATCACATTCTCGCTTTCAATAATCAACAAGATAGTGGTTGATACCAATACTAATGAAAATGACGTTTATTAAATTAAGAATATTCGCTTATAATAATGATTAATGATTATTATAAGCTAATATTCGTCAAAGTTCTTCTATATCTAAGTTAAAAGTGATACAAACACAAAGATAAAAAATATTTTATGTTTATTTTCTCAAAACGTTTAAATCAAATTTAAATAACTTAACGAATTATAGAGTAACATAATATAATATTCACAATTAGTATTGGATAGTAATCTACAATCCCGAATAGGGCAAGCGATGACTTATTTAAAATGATTTCAGGCTTACTAAAAATCTTGATTTATGAAACTTCTTTTACATAGCAAAACTTTATAAAATAGCGACATTTCTCAAAAATAACAAATGTAATATACAATATCTGTGTATGTACTACAGGATGTTTCATCAAACACAATTTGCTTTGCAGCGAAAAAGGGTCAACAGAAACATTTAAAAATGCTCATGTAGGTTGTCAAACAGAATTTAATCAAAAGAAAAATTCAGACATACAAAATTCACCAACGGGCTCCCCCTCCACACACTTTCGCCCATGTATATGCACAATATTTTTTTTATTTTTAACTACGACTCGTATACTGTCCTTTTTAGTATTGCTTTTAGCCACAGTTCCAAGGCTAGTGGTGGTATTAAACCCGAGCTTGATAGTTATCTTTGAATAATTCTAATGTCAATAAATACTGTAATCAATGACTTTTTATAATTAAGTTTTGCCCACATTGTCACAAAAAATGCACTAGAGATCTACTTTCACTTTATCGCTTGTAATCTTACACTTTTTTTACATCTCTTTATACCTTCTTTACGGTTATCATAAAATACTTGTGGTGACTTTTCAATATCATATCGTGACTGTCAAGTCAATTATTAATATCGTTAATTTTCTGTTTCCGCTGCCATTATTCCCTTAAGGGTCATTTTCACTTCTTCACCGAGGCGAACCTGATAATCGTGTCGACGAACCTGCTCTGGACACGTTATTAATATTGATCCTTCAGATCCTTCAGATTATTATTGATCTGCTCCGTCTGCCGACTATGCTGTTTCTTACTCTGCTTCTTTAACTGGAATTGTTACTCCTTTTGTTGGCAAGGCCGCTTCTGATTTTCCATAAGCTTAAATAAATAGCCGTGTTGCAGGTATCGCCGATGGTGCCGAAGGAACAGCGATCCCCTTATCTCTCAATAGTTCACCTACTGAAATACAATCATGGCTTCACGTCACTCTTGGTTCCTATTCGCCTTTTAATCTCAATCCCACTTCTAATAGCGAAATGATTCACACAGTTATATCTACATAGTTATACAGTTTGGCTTCCAGGATTGAAGTAAAAATATTCGAAACGTAAAAACTCGAAAATGTATTTCAAACTTTTCATTCAACTCGCTGTCAAAAAAAAAAGCGGATTACGGAACCATTTTCACTTTATCACACTTTTCAACTTACTGGTCGCCCAGAAAAAAATTTCTTTAAACGACCAAATTCCTGAATATATTTTTGCGAGCGAATATTTCTCGAATAGTCTATTTTATTTTCAATATTTTTTAATTGCAAATTAAATAATAAATAGTTTTATGAACAATCCAGCCGTGCAAGGTTCGCAGAATTCGTAATCAAATCACGCGCACTATTCAGCATGAAAAACTTGTTCGTATATTATTATTCATTAACTCCCCTTTTCTGATATTACTAGTTTACTTATTTTTTTACGAAATTCGCAAAAATGTTATTTTTGGTTTTTTTGCCTTTCCGATATAGTGAAAAGCAGTTCACTTGTTTTTAATTTTTTTTCAGTCGGTGTCTATTACTAGATATATTGTAGTGTCTCCTTGGCTTACACCGACTCCAAAAATAACAATAACTGTAACTACATTATATTATTGTAATAATTTGATTGACTTTTAAGTAGTCTAATATTTTTCATTTCATTTTACTTAAGAGAACTCTAAAAAATATTTTGATCATTGTTTGTTATTCATACATATGTGTTGATTTAAATTTGAAGTGAGTAAGTACCTACCTACCTTCTTGCGTGGTAAACACATAAATCGTACCTACATATAGATGAGTAGAAAAAGTAAGTTGATTATTAAGTTTTAAAAAAACACGCAATTATTATTTTACTTTTTAGGGCATATTAATTTGTTTTCGAATAGTTTTCTTTAAGTCGGTTTTTTTTTTAATATTTGTTTATTTTTTGACTTTTTGTGAATCTGAAGTACACTAACTAATTTATCTGAATATGGGTAGACCTACTAAACGTTCTGTTCATAGATCGCACCCTTACTGTAAGCCGTTAAGGAGTTCCATTGGTCATCATATTCGACTACGACAATTACTTCACCATAACGACGTTACTGTAGTTGACTCAAATATCCGGATAGCCTATAAAAGATTCTGCTGAGTATTGTTAATTTGCTCCTAAGAATTGAAGAGTTCCGTTACTTTGTCATGGACCTCATAATAAGAACCTTACCAAATTCTCATCAAACTACCCTTGTAGTAAATACTTTTCAATAAAAAAAGAATCATCGAAGTCGTTTGGCGTGATATTGAGTTATTCATCCGTTTGTCGGGCACATAATTAATGCAAATTTAAGACTTACAATATTTTCTCATGAATGCCATTGTCAAAACTCAACCAAATTGAAATGCAGCCACACGAAAAGCGCCGGCTTTCAAATAAAAAAAGAATTATCAAAATCGATTCACCCAATGAAAAGTTCTGAGGTAACAAACATAAAAAAAAATTCAGTCGAATTGAGAATCTCATCCTTTTTAATTTTGAAGTCTGTTAAAAATAGAGAATAGGCCTTTAATTTTACTGTCAGAAATTTGTGACAAGATCTTCAAATCTGATAATAAATTTTTTGACTATGTAAAAAACTGAAAAACAGTTGACCCTGCAGGTCATCCAAATTCAAATTAAAACATATCTTCATTTCGTAGGTCATGAACGACACTTGAAATATATCACAATATATCAAGAATTTACATTTTAGTACTTAACTTTACAATTTCGCCATCCGTTCGGAAGGCAGTTAACCCTCAAGAAGAACGAGCTAGAAGAGAGTAGCTCTTTTCAACTTTAAGTACATTACATTTTACAAACAAACATACATAAATTTATAATATAAAGAAACAAACCCGCTAAAATTCGAGCTAGTTATGTCCATGAATCTTTATCCTATTAACAAGCCATTGCTTAGTATTTATTTTAAATTGGTTTAAGGATAGATTTTGTATATTTTCATGTACTTTATTGAACATACGCACACAGAGCCCCCTACATCATTTTGTGACGTTATGTAGTCGACTCACATGCAAACCCAACTTATTTTTATTTCTTATATTGAATTTATATCTATCACTATTTTTCTTATGAAGTTCAATATTCTTTTTTTCCTATATTAAATTTTCGTATATAAATTGAGAAGCGAGAGTTAAGATCTCAATTTTCTTAAACTTAGTTCTAAGAGGTACTCGCGGTCCCAGCCTGGAAATAGCCCGAACTGCCTGCTTTTGCAGCAATAAAATTCTATCAATATCTGTGACTAACATCAAGCTATGAAAACAACCAAAATAGACCAATTTTCCGGTTTGGATTTTTGATAAATTTCTTATCTTTTTAACTGCATAAGCAGTAGAACTAACCCTTTTCGTCAACATACTGATATGCGGACCCCATTGAAGCCTGTTATCCAGAGTAACTCCCAGGAATAGAGTAGCATTAACAAATTTTGATTTCTCATTACCTAATAAAATAGTGTCACATCCATGTTTTATATTCAGAATTGAAAATTTTAAACATTTTTTTTCTTCGTATTGAAAAAGAGATTATTCACAGTAAACCAGTTTTCCATTTTCGAGATAGCAATATTCACATCGTCATAGGTGCTTATTGTCTTTTGACTTTAAATAACAATGAAGTATCATCTGCGAACAGTAAAATGTCATGAATATCTCCAACAATACTGGATAAGTCATTAATAAAAACTAAAAACAGAAATGGACTAAGGACTGATCCTTGTGGTACTCACATGCGGACCACAAATTTTGATGATATTGTCCCATTAATATCAACCCTTTGAACCCTGTTACTTGACTAAAATCCCAGAAGGTCGATTACCAGGCCCGTAATCCCATAATGACGCAGCTTCCCGATCAGAATTTCGTAATTTACACAATCAAATGCCTTAGAGAGATCATAAAATACTCCCACCACGTTTCACGAATTCTCTCAGGCTTCGAATATTTGTTGAACAAGTTCAACGCTAGCATCGGCTGCCGAGCGACCCCGCATGAAACCATACAGTACTCTAGCATTAAGTTTTCACTATAAAATTGTGATAAGAGTTGATTTAAGATCATTTTTTCAAAGATTTTACTAAATGTCGGTAGCATTAATTAATGTAGGCCTAAAGTTAGTGGGGTTTAAAATTAAACTCCACCAACTTTAGGCCTAAAATCATCTCTGTATTTAAAGGTGGTATTATGGTAGTATTCAAAGATCAATACTACCACCTTTGAATACAGTGATGATTCTACTTTCTTTCATCAGAAACACGCCATCATCCAGACACTACACCAGATAAATGCCAAGTGTAGTGCAATACAGTCAATAATAGAGTTTGCAATTTTAGCTGACAGGCCATGGAGGTCAGCAGTCTTTTTCATTTCTAACGACTTAAATGCCTTAATAACATGTTCCGAATTTATATATTTAAATTCAAAATTAATATTACTAGGCGGAATACTTTCCTTCAGTAGTGATTCAGCTAGAGCGGGAGAAGAATTAAGAGATTTAGTGGTTGACATGGCAATGTCAGTAAATAATTTTTTAAAGCAACGTCAATATCACTTTTCAAAATTTTGTTATTTTAAGTTGGATACTAAGATCGTGATCCCAAATTTTCCCATTCTTATTATTTATGACACTCCAAGTTGTTTCATCTTGTTTTTGTTTTTTTTGTTTTACTTTTAATATGCATAGTTTTGGCCCCATACACACATATTTAAAGGTTTTTGAGTAGTTTTTGACATACTCAGCAAACTTTTTACTTTTATTGTATGTTATTTCACCATAAAGCTCATATAATTTATTTCTACTTTTATGTTTTCCCACTATTGCCCAATCGCTAAAAGATAATGATTCATTTCAATATTCATTGTATGAGGATATTATCATATTCCGCGCTTTTATTACATTAAACGTCGAATTGTATAACTCATTGGGATCATCAAGGCATTGTAGTTCCAAAATCCCCCAGATGGTGTTTTTTTCTAAATTTAAGCCATCGTTTTTCATTAACTGGGATGTAATTTATAACTCTTTTCAATATCATTATAAGTGATATTTAAAAAGAGGCGAACTGACCGCTATGGTCCGACTTTAAATTATTAATAATACATTTTTGATACAGTTAAATATTTGAGTAAATATTGTCAAGGCAAGTCTTAGAGAAGATGTGATTCTCTAAGGCGACAAAAGAAAGGTTTGATAAATTGTAACATGCAAAGAATTCTAGAATCCTACTATTGTGATTGGTGATATCTAATAAATTTACATTAAAGTCTCTAGATATCATAGTTTATTTCTTATTATTACTTACATAAGGCTTGATCCATAGTTGATTCAAATAAAGACCTCCTCATTCATAGGATAAATTAGGGGGTCTGTATTCGCTTACAATAAGCCGCTCGAGTTCCGCACAGGCTATCCCAACGATCCGTTCAACAAAGAGATTCACAATATCGGTTATTTCTTTGAATTTAAAATTATTTCGAATAAGAATTAAAGAACCTCCATGAATTGAATCCTCTCTGCTGTCAACCAGCTTTCAACCCGGTGATCAGCAAAGCCGAACAAAAACTGAAAGTTCTTGAGCCAGTGTTCTGTAATACATAGTATGTCAATGTTACCGCTGCCCATGAATAATTCAATTTCCAGCTCCTTATTCTCCGTGCCCTAAATATTTTTATGCACCAGGTTGAGTATACAAGTATTTATAACATTATTTGTAATAATTGTTTTATTTGCAGTGAGGTTAATTTGACGGCACGGAACATTCGTTTGATTTGACGAAAAGCTAGAGCTACTCTCTGTTTTTTCCAGCAAGAGTTTTAAGATTTTATAAGCACTATCTTGTAAATTCCATTTTACCAAGAAAATTCTGTTTTTCTGGCTAATTAAATTATATACATAAGGTCTTCTTTCTGTCAGCGCTACCCGTTTAAATCCGAAAATTCTGCCTCACAACAGAATTCTCAGACTCAAACGAGTTGCAGTCAATCTTAAAAGTAAATTCTGCTGTATTTGATAATATGGCAGAAACAATATTGTAGGGTAACAATTTAGCCAAATATCTTCGCCAAATCCCTAAAACTTTTCCCTATTATATTTATCGATGTTATTTTAAACTTCTTGAGTTTAAGAGACTATGAGTTTTTTACTTTTACTAGTTCAAAAATTTGAAAAACAATTAACAAGTGTGTTAGAAATAAAAATAGAAAATCTCAGATCTCGTGCTCTATACAATTTTCAGATGCATTGAAAATGGACTTAATAACAAAAGAAAACGACAAAAAAAAATTAACTGTATCAAAACAATATTTATCAATAAGGTATATATAAATTATTGCTAATTTTATTTTTTCTCAATAATCTCGAAATAATTTAGATGTTATATTAAAATTAATAAATTGAAAAACTACAAAATTCACCCTTTCATAATTAGATAGGTACTGTATTAAAAAGCAGAAAATAATTATTGAAACTGTTCTGTCCGTCTACTCCGAAAAAGCATGAATGTAAAGGTAAACCATGTGTACAGTAAGTATAACATTTGAGTGTAAAAACGTGGAACGCCTAAGAAATAAAATCATATATCTACGTATTTTTGAGGGAAAGCGTCGTACGATATTACGCTCTGACATTATAGTTTATTATAAACATGGTATTACTGAGAATCTTTCAGTGTAGACAGAAAGAACAATTTCAGTAACCATTTTCTGCTTTTTACCTATCTACCTACCTAGTAAATTAGTATCTACCTATTTGTAACAGTACCTTTTCTTTATTTTCTGTGAACTATTGTTTTTTTCATTTTTAAGTGTTATTATTATAGTACATATTAAAAAAAATGAGCTGATTTCGTCCGTCCCAATAGTTCGTATGTTTCATCAACAGAGCCTGAAAATTAATCATTGATCAAAGAACGTCTAAAGACAATTTCAACAAATCCAAATGTCCAACATGTCCAAATTCGCGTTTTATTTCGTTATGGAATTCCAATGTCAACTTTCCGACTTCGTCATCAGACCCTGAGAGTTTTTCATGGTCAAAGTTCATTTCATCAAAATTTCAAAGGCCAAAAAACAACTTAGACACAATGTTCCGTGACAAAGTGCCAGTGTTAATCTCCCGAGTCCATTATTAATCCCTGAAAGCCTTTCGTAGCTAAAATGCATTTATTTTAATACAAGTCCAACACACCCAAACACAACTAGGATAATGTGGTTTCATTATAGAGTGCTAATTCTTACCTTCCAGCTCCGTCATCAAATCCTGAAAATCGCTTATGGCCAGAGTACATATCAAGACAATTCCAACAAACTAAAACAAGGTTGGGATATGTTATTCCGTCATGAATTTCCTTATCTTATCTTCTGGCTCCATCATCAGATCAGTCTAATGATAACATATTAATGTATTGTCATCAGAACTACATGATACAGAACTACATCGCCATAAGTTTTATCATCATTCTACAATTAGAAATGAGTGAAATGCATTCTCTAAGTTAAATAGATAAATACATACATACTATTAAAGTGAAACTAATAAAAGCGTTTTAAAAATTGACGTTTTTAGTTATTATAAACTAATATAAGTGTACTTCCGATCGCAACTCCCGTTCATTTACGCAAACCTAAGTGGTGAAACAATCGATTTAAAAAAATTCATAGTTCCAAAAATTTTTATTATTTTTAAAAATTGAATATAAGCACTCCAGATTTTGTGTCAACCTTTAATACCAAAATTAAAACCTTAAAATTAATATATATAGGTTAACTCTAACTTTGAAAATCACCTTCATAAAGGACCCCAAATGTACCCCACTGAATGTCCACTGATTTTTATTATTATAAGCTGAAACGATAAATAATTTAATACCCGAGAGTAAACTTTGTCAAAGTTTTAATAACAGTTTAGGTTTTTAAGAAATTTGAGCTTCTTTTGCATTTTTAATTCAAAATTCAGAAATGAAATAAAAAAATCGAATGTCACGTAAAAAACTTAGAGAATTACAGCAACTGAAAATTACTCAATGGAGAGTTCATACAGCAACCTAAATATTTTGTGTACAAAATGTATGTAAAATAGCTTATAAGTGAAGTTATATATTTAATTAATTAAAAAATATTGTCCTTTAAATTTTGTATACTAATTTATTCGCTTATATCATTATTTAAAATAGAAAAACGGCTGATCTCAAGAGATGTTTTTCAAATACTGACTCCATCACTGTCTTTTCTAGTTTCATAGCCGCTAAACCACTCATCAAATCTTTAACTTTTTTTTTTGTAAAGAAAATAAATCACACTTGTGCAATTTCCGGACAGTGTTATAAACGGAGTGACGAGTTCCAATTTCTTAGAAGTCAAAAATGACTTTCTCTTATTCACGGTATACGAAAAACACTGCCGTGATATAAAAGATATGATCTCTCAGTCATCTCCCTCGAACTTCGTTTTGTTATGAACTGGACCCAACCAGGAGAAAAATGACAATCATAAAATATTTTTAGCTAGGCTTATCGCTCGCTTAAATTTTGTTGATTTTCTGTCGTCTACGAATATTAATTCACAAGGCTGTTGTCCTTTCTGCTAAGATAATTTAAAACTTTAATAACTACATATTCATAAGACTTTTAATGCGTCCTATGTTGCATAAGAGCTCAATTACAATAAAGGACGTTATCGCCAACGAATTATCTATTTATAAGTAATAAGGTACATCCCAAAACGTATCAGAGAGGGCAACTCATCACATATATTTTTTCGAAATGTCGCTTATTAATTCACTTCACCAAAAATGTAGACATTCTCTTTTCTCGACGGTGATATTTTTAAATAACGTGTATCTATTACATTTATTACTGCGATTACGGACGTAGAATATTTATAAAGTATAATATTTTTGCGTACCTAGGATGTTACGTAGAATACGTTACCGCCAAATATTTATACACCGTTTATGACGTCCAAGCAAACACTGTCTAATGTACACGTAACATTGTTAAGCTACTCCTGTACGGTCTTATAACTTAGAGATCAGAAAATACTACAAAATATTAATTTTAATTAAAAAAAATTGGTACCTTAGAAAAAAATTTTGACCGTAGAACGAAAGATATCAAAAATGTTATGTTTGCCAATTTTGAAGGTACAATTAAATTTCTCCTGCAATTGTAATCTTATAGCGAAGTTCGCTAATATTTTAAGAAAACATGTATTTTCCACCGACCCCTAACTCCTTTGAAAAACTATACTGTACTGATAAAACGCCGGGTGGAAGTAGACATAAATCAGATACAGCAACAAAAACCGGCCGCAACTTCACCGCCGGAGCGTTAATAAGATCAAGAATCCGAGCGGGATACGGCGCCGACGCCCGGCCGCTGCAAATGCGTTTATTATGCGGCGGCCGCGCACGCGTCACGCCTCCAAATATTTGTTCTGGGGAGCACTCCTTTATTACGTTTTCACCTCTCGACTGCGGCCGCCGGGGCTTTTAATTGTGGACCGCGCCCCTTCAAATTCCTTCAAACATTAAAACGGCAACGAGCTGCGTGCCAACTTTCAGAAGTGTATTTATCCCGTGTAGAGAATTTCCCTTCAGTACAAATATCAAAGGCTTTGGCGGCGGCGGCGGGCCGTCCATTATTTGTCGTCCTTACTAAGTTATCGGGCTTGTGGCGACCTAAAATAATGAGATGCCATTTCTTCAGGATACACCATAATCAGTGTATGATAACAATGTAACTAAAGTTAATGATCGACAATATGTTTGAGGGGAACACGCTATGTTTTATTTTGTAATAGGGGTCATTTCGTGAACAGAAGCTCACGTCCTAACGCCATCTGTTGATGCATAAGTGAACAAAGTCGCTAAGTTTAAGATCTTGTTATATAGTCAACTTGTAAGCGCATAGACTTTTCTTGACACAACGTATGCAATACGTTTCACGTAGTACCGAATGAATAGCGATGAAGATACTTCTACGCTCAGTGGAATCCGACATTGAAACACAAATCTTTTTGTATGGAGATTTTAACACCGAGATATATAAAAAGATATCACTTCTCAGTTTCTAAATCAGGTAAATTTTACCAGATGATAGTTTATATGTTGTAAGAACCAAATAATAAAGGACATTTAGAAATTCGTTTTTACCGAACTGAAAGGGGTTGATTTTTCTATAAAATTTTTAATGAAACGAAGTACGATTATGTTTGCTGTAAATATGGTTTATTAAAAATGGCGAGACGCGTCTCTCACAATTAGGTTAAGTTAGGTTAAGGGAAAGTAGGGCTGTAGAATTTATAAAAATGAGTGTGTATTTTGTTCGTCTTTTTTGTGGACCTAAGCCATTCATCCAGTTACAATAAAACTGGTGATACGTCGTACTCGCAAACGGTTTCTAAAAAAAGTTACTAACCGTCTCCGATTTGGTTTGCGTATTCGCATTACGGTTTAGATAAAAAATTACTACGGTAATTCTAAAAATTCATTCACGTATAAAAAGCTCGTTTAGTAAAATAAGCTGTTAACTTTACTAACTGGCGTCATATGCATATTAGTACTATTACAGATTCTAAAAATTCTTGCACTTATAGAATGTTACCACTATCTTCAAGTAATATAGGATAAACTTTATTTTGATACTTGCCCCGTCCCAATGGGAACCGTGACTAGTAGCGAAATCGAAACTGCAAACGCGATGAATAGTAGAAGAGAAAGTCGAAATTGGAAGAGATCGGAATCGGAAACGAAACCGATGTGGAAATCGATTGTTCGATTAGAATTACCAACTCAAGATCGGAATTGAAACAAGCAGCAGCACGGAAATCAGGAATCAGAGCGAGAACTGAAACGTTGATAGAGATCGAGTTCGCAATTAAAAAAGCGGCACCGCTTAAGAAAACGAGAGAGACATTTTTGGTATTGGCTATTGGCGTCGAGAACAGGGCCGGGATTAGAACTGAATATGGGATAGCGATATTAAGATCGTAATTTGTCAATATATAATATAAAGGAATTTATTCTATGCCTACACGAGCGAAGCCGCGGATGGAAGTTAGTACTCGTGTATGTTTGGTAGTACAAATTATATTACAGTAGCAATACCTATTGTAACATAATTTACATGTCTGTTCATATAGATAACATATAAACATATTTTTCCTTTTTTCTTAAAACGTATTTTCAATTGTGATTTTTTTTCAGATTTTAAATAGTTCATCAACAAGGAGACACCAAGTTAAAGTTTTTAGAAATTGATAAACCGCCCAATGTATATCTTATGGATTAAAGTATTTAAGAATTTTTAAATATCTGTCCAACGATATCTCAGACAATGGATGCGTGAAAAAAAATATATCCCTCAATTTCACCTTAAAGGTATTACAAAAGGAATGATAGTATACTATATTCTTTTTGTAATGCTTTTACATATATACATATTTTTCATATATACGTACACAGCCTTTATGCATACATCATAAAAATTATATAAACTGCTATAGAAATCTGTAGCGTCTGATCATCCACTTTTTTGTAAATTTTTTTTATAGAAATTCGTTTTACGATTACCTGACTTCAATCCTAATATTTATAAAATTCATGTCTGCCTGTATGTCCTTTTATAACTCAAAAACGGCTTGATCGATTGTGATGGAAATTGATATACAGTAAAAACATGTGATTGCACAAATGATAGGCTCCCGTCTGTCAGTGTATATGTTTGTTTGTCTGTCTGTATATTGTTTTATAGTTTAAAAAAAGTTTAACCGCTCTTAATTAAAATTGGTATACAGTAAGAACAATTTGATTGTGTAAATGATAGGCTACTGTCTATTTGTGTTTTTGTCTATTTGTCTCTTTGTATTTTCTATTGTAACTTAATAAAAATTCAAGTTTATAGTCAGATTAGATTAGTTTATAGTCAGATTATAATATCATGCAAATACTACCCTATTGTGTGTTTGTATGTATATACGTTCTTTTATAACTTAAGAACGATTTGACCAATCTTGATAAAATGGGTGTTCAATCAGAAAATGTGATTATACAAATAATAAGCTACTATATGTTTATGTTATGCTACTGTATGTTATTATATAACTTAAAAAAATGCGTGCATAAACCATTCATACAATTACTGGCGAATATGATGATTTTCGAACGAAGAAACTAGCATTTTAATCTATTTTTGTGTTGGTATTTTTACTATTAAACAGAAAAGAAACTCCTTGAGTAAAATAGGCTTAATATTTCACTTTGGCTGCATCTGCATATATGTTAAATTACAAATTCTAAAAATTCTTCCACCCATAAGAATCAACACTATTTTCAAATAATATTGTAAAAAAATATTTTAATAATAGGATTTACCTCGCTTTCGTTCAAATTGAAACTGACACCGGGAACGGAATCGAAATCGCAGACGGGACGAGGAGCAAACCGAGAGTCGAGACCGAAAGGCTTCGAAATCGAGAACTGAACCCAGATCGTAGTCGATTGCGGGACTGACATCGGAATCAAGATCATGACCGGAATCGAAATCAGAAGAGATCGCAATTGAAAGCGGGACCGGGACCGAAAGCGGGAACGGGATAACAATCGCGGTCACTTAATTATCGTAATCAGCCGATATATAAGGTGAAGAAACTAATTCTGTCTACCCGGGCAGAGTGGCGAACGGAAGCTAGTACACATATTAATTTTATAATACCTTTATAAAGTTTTGATGTGATCTACATAAAACGCTTGGATATAAAATTTCATCGAAATCGACGAATAAGTGTCAGTGATAAAACTGTGACATAGGAAGGTACATAACAAAGTTTAGTTATGTACGTACAATATTATACTTATAATAGTTTCATTTTCCACCTTTAACTACGTGTCGCTAAAAATGTAATTTGTATTTGTAAGGTGTGATAAAATGCTTATAGAGAGTCATGCCAGTTTGTTTTTACCATTTTGAAGCATAGAACAAATAAATTAGAGAATAATCCTACAGATTCCCATTAACTTTTTTATGAAATATATGTTTATTTTTTGTCCATAAACATTTCCACGTAATTTATCCTAACTTTGAATTATTTATTACATTTCGCACATCAGTATTTTGCGACGCCATCTCTCGAACAAGAAAAGCGACTAACGCGACGGGAAACTTTCGCGAGGATCCATTCGACTGAATTCTGCATGTAGTGAAGTCGTGCAGAGCGAAAAGTTTAGTTGCACTCGGGCCCGGGGACACATTTTAATATTTCTCGCGGAGGGCGGGCGGGCCGGCCGGCCGCTCGCGCAGACGTCGCGCCCGGTAATCAGGGGAAATTATTTACCCGTGTCTACGAGACGCCGGGAAGATGTTCAGGGCTGACGAGCCGTGCCGTGGAAATGGATCATAAGCGAATGCATATATTGTGTTTTGGCACCGATCCTTCAGCTTTTCCTTAAGCTTTTCCCGAACTGTCAACTGTCGAGTTTGAGGATCAAATGTTGAAGTGATCAGACGTGATTCACGATCGGGCAATGAGATTTAGAATTATTTTCTATACCTTGCTTATATCTTTATCTCATAAACCATTAAATACCCCATAAGTCACACCGTGGCGCTAGTATTAAGAGGTAACTCTTCAGTGACTGTACGTAAACAGTATTTTCTTCAGTAATCTATCATTAGTCATAGAAGTCAATTTTATCACTTTTGCAACTACCAAAATTTTTATTTGCTAAGCAAAACCACGTTTAAAAAAAATCTTATAAATGAACAATAGATTTAAAAACATTAGATACTTTTTCACGCCTACTAACGGGTCATACGAAAAGAAAAACTGAATTCGTCAAAGTTCATCGTAAAATTTGACAGACTTTTCATACAATATCTGTATTATACTATCTTTCCTCCGTCATCTTTGCCCGCTTGGACGTAAAATGTGTTCTTTCGTTTTTTATTATATATTGAACGATTTCACCATCAATCCCAACCTCGTTCCCACTTTCAATTCTGGTGGTCCCGATACTGTTCGTAATTTCTATTCCGGTCACGCTCTTCATTTCAATTCCGATCCCACATTCGGTTTCGAAACCGGTCTGATTTCTCCCCATATTTCAATAAATCGGGCTTATCAATTGTAAATTTTCGTTTTTTTTTTTTGAACGTAATTGTTTGTTTTATTCTTATGTCTATAAGCCTTCGACACCAGCAATTATTTTCCTTGTAACTTCTTAAACTAAACCTTGAAATATAGATAACTTTTTCTTAACATACGATTGAAATAAAATATATTTTATGTTCCGCTCCAATACAAGCTGCATCTACTTATGAAATCATTAAAATCCGTTCAGTAAATTCTGAGACATGCACGAACAGACAAACAGAAAAAAATTAAAAATCATTGTTATTTTAGCAATATAAAGTTCAATTATATAATTAACGTTTTTATCGTTTTATATAACTTACCGCGTACATCTTTTCAAAATTCGCAAAATGTTATCACGTTAAATTTTTCATATTATAGGAACTTTCTATGGTTGAATGTGACACCATCATTTTTTATTGAATTAACCAATTTTAATGGGGCTTAAGTCGCTTGATTAACTTTTTTAAACGAAAAAAAGTTATTTCATTCCAAAAATTATTTTTAAATTAGCACTTTTTTGAAAATACTTCTTTATGCATACCTCTAAAGCTAATGAACGAATTTTGATAGAGCTTGTAGCGTTCGAGGCAGTTTTGTAAGGAACAAAGTTAATTATATTTTGAGAAATCTAAAAAAGAACGAGTGCCGGTCGACGTGCCTAAATAATCAGTCCGATCGTTTTATTTCATTTTTTCTTTACGGAAAGTATACAGTAGCTTAGTGTAAGTACAAAACATTAATAAGACATACTCAACAAAGAGTACGTATTCATTTCATATAATTTTCATATTACCTAAGAATCCATCCAATCTTTACTACACTGGATAAATCAACTGACAAAGAAACTATCATTAGGGTGATAGAATTATTGTATATAATATATTAATGTTAATTTTAGATAAAGGAATATTGTCTGAAATGCTTAGAAAACATTTGAAGCAACTTTATATGTATTATTAACAGATAATACAATTATTATGGTAAATATCTATTTGATGGATTGTTGCTGTAGTTCAAAATTGAAGATTATTGATTTGGTGCCATTATATCCAATTTCATCGATCGGCTTTGGAAGTTCCAATAGAAATTTTATGAGAAACGATGGAAAAATTACGGATTAGCAAGATTCTCACAAATAATTATATAGTCGAGATAGTAAAATAAGTACATAGACGAGACTAAATTGTAGGATTTCAATTGTTGCTGTTTTCATGCTAATCCTAAAAACAAAAGAAAATGCAATCAGCTCTAACTTTATGCAAAATAGTTATTTACTTTCTTTACTACTCTAATTATTTTATTCGATGAATATCAAGACCAACTAAAAACTAATCTACATTTTAGTTAAATCACATTTAAATAGCTTTAATAGAGAGCAAAACGAATGTAAACAAAGAAACACTAAACACACACGTCGACCGTACATTTCGCATAGGAAACCCTAAAGATTAAGCCGGCAACCCTACGCACGCATGCATTTCGAATGAAAAGTCAAGGGATGTGAGCGCTGGAGACGACGCTTTGTAAATAGTCACCGCGGCGGCTTCTCGCAGATTAATATCAAGCGAGGCGGAGCCCGGGGCCCTCGCCGGCGCCCGCGCCCGGCGTCGCTGCCGGCGGCGAGGATTAGCTCCGACCCCCCGGGCCTCGCTCCAGGTACGAGGATCGTGCTCTGTTTGTTGTGCGAGATGCACGCCGGCTGGCATTGACAGGTGAGCGATATGGCAACTTTCAAATATTTGTTGTTGCTTTATCCTGATTTGAATTGAAGTTTCATTGTTAATAACTGAAAAATATAAAATAAGTATAATTATTTAAATGTTTGCAAAAACTACATTCATAGTGTTTCTATATGAACACAGGTATCTAAGGAGAAATCGTTAAGACATTTTATAATAATAACCATTCAAAGTAAGTCAAAACTAACATTTTTTTGTTATTTGAATTCAAATCACATTTGTTCGCTTTTAACTGAATATTTAAAAAAAGAAAGCACGCGTAGCTTTATATTCTTGAACCCGTAATATATGCTGAAGCTTATCTGAAGCTCGTGACTACGTAGGCGTCATTTAAAGCTTTCATGCAATATACTTTCATACAAATCCATTCTACTATAGGTGAGTTTCGGCGCGGCGTCGCGGGCGGGCAATAGCGCAGAGCCCGATAAGAGGCACATAATGTTTTTATAAGCGGGCCCGCGGCGCGCATGCCCCCGCGAATGTTGAATTTATGCCATTGCAAGCTGAGAATTTACGAGAGACGCCTCGTGCGTGGGGATTTAGTAAAACGTCGTACATCTTCCTTATTTATGTTTACAGCGCGCGGCGCGGGCGCGGCGACCGCAACCGTTTTCTACATAGTTCGAATCCTTTTATCCGATTTCGGAGCGCACTCTCTCCAGTTCGCCGGGGTCGATCGTGCCCAATTCCATTCGTTTTTGGATTAAACGATAACGGTAGTTTAATGTTATTATCATCTGTTTTCTACAATTGTTAAAATTTATCTTATTAAAGTGTTCCACTTTATGTTTATAATATGAAAAATAACTTGCATCTATTTAATTTATTTCAAATAGATACAGATAATTCAATTAAATAAAAAAAATTAATAGACAGTCATTCAATGTTTGCAGTCTGTTGACAGAAGTAAAAACTTAAAACTAAGAAATAATAAATGTTTTTTGTTGGGTTTTCCAAATTGATTGGTATATCAAAAATTAAAATATTATTCTTCGTAAATAAGCTTCGTTGTCGTGTTTCGGAGATTCAAAGTCGGGTTTTTATATCCGTGGGCATTTCAAGCGACAATTATACAAATATTAAATGATTTATTTAGCAAGCAAAGCACAGAGTGGTTACGTAAACTCAGTAGACTTAATATATAACTAATCAATATTTGCTTGTGTCTTCGTATTTTATTCGCTGCCATTTCGTTTCTCCGATTGTGATAAAACTTAGTAAAATTATTGCTTGTACTTGCGCGAAGATTATGTATACCCTTAAACTAGCGTTTTTACCCGACTTCGTCCGCATATTTGCACTATTGAGTCGCACTACTGAACCGTTTCTAAAATTTATTTGACTCGCCAAAAACTAAACTATCTCCAAGTAATATAGCTTAAATTTTATATTGATACTCTGCATTCATCGAAATCTGAACCCTGATCTCCAACAGAACCGAAACCATAAGAGGGATGGGGAGCAGAATTGAGAGTCGAAACCGGGAGGGATTGAAATCGAAAACGGCACTAAACCCGTTCTTTATTGATCCTGTTTTTTTTTTGCTGTAGAATAGAATGAGACAAAAATTAGAAATAAGAACGTAACCGAACGTGGAATGAAGAGGAGTACCGGACGAGAAGAAATAGAGAATGAGAATTGAAAGTGAGACCGGGATCGAGAATGATATCAGAATCGAAATCTATTTAAGTCGAGATTAAGTTCAGAGTCAAAAGCGGTACCGCGATCGCAGTTAAGTGTGATATAAATAAGTATCATTTTTTTAATATTTATAATTTTTAATGACCCATTTAGATAATTCCAAATTCACTAGATTAAATTGGAAGCCATGAAATATATACATGCATGTATGTCCATACACATACATATATTCTTTCCTTCTTTTTTAAGTGTCCCCACTATGATCAACAGTGGAGCGATTTCCTTGTAAGTTCAATGTGGGTGACGCGGTTACGCTGCGACCCGAAGCCATAATAAGGTTTTACTCTTCCGAAAATCTTCTAATGTGTGTATAGAAGTTTCCGCTCCTAAAACCTAGATTAATTTGTTTTTAAATATGTAACAAAAATGTATAGATGGAAATATGTGCCTAATGGAAATATTGTAATGAAACCTGAATGCCTGTATCCAGATGTCCAGAAGTTCTAACGACACAAGAAGTAGCAAATACAATAAGGGTATCGCATAATCATCTTTTCTTAGATGAAACCCGAGACAATCGGGGTGACGTTGTACAAATTGCACGTACAGGTGACCCTATCTCTTCGGCTGGATTTGCAATAAATGGATATTTTCTTAAAATTAAGTTGCAAATTGTTTCGATACATGAGACGGAATTGTTTTTAAATAACTCATGAAATATGACAGAGTGAGGATGGAAATATATTTTTTAAACATATTGTTCCACATGATACTGCGAGACTTTAAAATATGGACTTTGAAGATAATTGAATGTATTTGAAGTCTTTTTATTCTTTGACTTTAATCTTTGTCATGTTAAATTTCTCTTTTACGTAAATATCGGATTTACTAGTGGTAGAATCTTAAACAATCGAGAAAAGGTTATCAAACCGTACATAAATACCATTTCAAGGTCGATTAAGAAATTTAAGCTTTCAATAATCTTTCAAAATCTTAACTCTATTTTTGTCTTCGCCGTGGTCGGGTAGTAAAATAAATAGTGTCATAAATACGTACTAAAGACCTATTGAATCTATGCACCCGACAACAAAAAGCACACTATCAGAGCAATGAATTAGGCTAATAGAATTATGCTGCTTTCTGACCTAGATTTAGCCTAGATCGTCCAGATACCCTGGAGCACTTATTGTACAGGGCACGCAACACGGCAATTCTGTAAGCCGACGGGTGTGGCAATACGAACTGACTCAGCTTATCTTTTCGGAATACGTTATCAGAGCAAACATTTGATAGCCCAGCCTAACCCGTCGGCTATCGTGGCTCTACGATAACGGCTCCAGTCATTGTTCAATACGCGAATAAAATACAACGCACTATTTCTGAATTAGTGTATATTTTGTGTGTGCTGTGAAATCTATGCTGAGATATATTTTGTACTGAAAATGGCTGGAACTATCAGGGGCGCCGGCAAGCTGGAGTCGCAGATCTATTGCATCAAATACACGCTGTTCTGTTTCAACGTCGTGTTGTGGGTGAGTCAGCCCGGCAATTATTTCAATGGTTACCGTTTTCGTTAAAAAATTATACTCAAAAAAAACCCAAATCATTTCTTTTATTATGATCTTAAGACAAGCGTTTTAGAAACTAGCTACATAAAAAATGTCGTTTTTATTTTCATTCGGTATTAGCACAATCAGAACAATTTTTTTTTTTGTAATTTTTATTACATTCTGAATAAAGTTTCATTTTCAATGTTTTTTCGACGTTATTGTATTATTTTGTATGCGAATAAGATATTAAATGTCATGGTTAAACTACATTTTGTTTTCAAAACATCAGTCTTACACAAAATTTCAAATTGATATCATTGATTATTAAATAATTTTTACACGATACGATCCTGGCCGTAGAGTCATATGATCCATAATATTGTTTTGTTTTCAAGCTATATATTTATAAAAAATTGTTATTAAATTCAAGAGCTTATTCGAGCAAATATGTATACAAAATTTCGCTGTACAGGAGTTTCCTCGTGTAAACATAACTTTAGGCTATAACATTAAAACTAGGTTATCAGCTCATTTGATCACACATCTTATTTTAAAATTCATAAAAGTGAAAACCTCATGAAAATCCATTCAGTAAGTAGTTTTGATATTTTTTTGCTCAAAGACACAAACGATCCTTCTCGTATTCTACAATTCTCCCTACATCGTTCCTAATAAATTTTCAGTAAATATATTCAATAGACAGACGCGCTTGTTGAGTTTATTACATGAATATTTGCAGTTACGTCCCGAATTTCAAACTATTCAAAAGTAATTCGGAATTACTTTGCAACGTTTTCTACAGACAAATAAACAAACAAGGACAGACGATAAAGCTAAAATGGAAAAGCAGAAAATAGAACTGAACCGTAAGTTTGTCTGGCTTTATGATTCGTCTCGGAAATTGTGCCGTTATTTTTTATCAAAGACGGGGGTGTTTTTTAGTATTTCTGATTACTCTTAGCCGGAATTTTAACGATAGATGGTTTATAATATAAGAAGTTTTGTGGAAGGAATAAAAAAATCATGTATGTTACATGTAATATTACATCTTAACGCTAGACCTGGTTTCATTGGAAAACCAAGAGCAGACGCGGTGTACAATCTTTATACAAACAATTTTTTGTTAGTACTAAAAAAAAATAGAAGTTATAATTTTAATATTAACATACACATAATAATACCGCGCAATATCACACGCTTTTATTGTCGCAATTTAACATGGAACTCCGAAACTTAGTACGATACAATAAACTATCTCATTGCTGTTCTTAACCAAAATCCAACAAGAACAATAGTTATTCAAAACATAAAGATATTTGCTTTTTTACCATGAAATATAACCTAAAAACAATGTAAAAGAATCTTTATCGTCCTATGATAAGAGCGTGCGTCCTGTTTTCCTAGTACCTGCTTATCATTAATCAACACCTGTATTACTCAGCACGCGTTCTGATGCATATTATTCATATTTTTATTTAATTCATGTTCCGGTTTTCGAAGGAAATTTACTCTGAGAGTTCAGTTTCATTTGCCACTGGAAATAAGAAAGATTATTTTTACACTAACACTTTTGAACTTTACTGAAAACGCTAAAAATTAACAACTTCAGTGACTGAAGTGACGCTGAACTTGGCTTTAACTCGTGTTCTACGTATCATGTATTTGTTCCGTGTAGCTTTATTATGAGCTGGGTGGCGTGAAAAGCAATTTCAGAAATTCATCTTTACTCGTTTTGTGAATTTATTACAAATGTTCTCACCAAACTACAAACTTAAAGAAAAACACCTTCGTGTTCTCGTTATTATTTATCATAATAATTGATTGAGATTTACATCTATAACATCCGTGGCTTAGCGGATGTATGTGACTCGTTTAAAACTATAAAAATTATTTGAATTCCATTTCCATTAGGACAACATAAAAGTTATAAATACCCTTTTCCAGTTATTTGCCCGGGCCAGACACTAAAGTTGTGTTGCCGGTTTATCGTTGTAGGAGCAACTTTCAATATGGTAAAATATTCTTTGTTCGAAAGTGCATCATAAAAAATGCTTCGTGTCGATTCCGTTATTTTTTTCGTGCGGCGACAGCAAGTATTAACCTCGAAAAGCCAACGACGACATCGATCTTAGTCTTAACGAAGCCGCACATCAGAAGGTCTGGCGTATTTCCAGAATTCAATTATGGGCTAGTCGACTCGTCAGGCAACTTCGGCAATTATTCTTCATTTGGCGCCGCGAGTTGAGCGCGAACCCTAACGAGTGCTCAGGTAGGGAGGATCTCGAGCTCTCTTCAGGCGGCCTGCGCTCCTGGTGCCCGCCCCTCTCCAATTACTGAGAATATCATTCGGAAACCGAGTTCACGGCTCGAGGGGCGCTCGCGAAAATACGTTTTCGCTTAACCGCCATTTAATTTATGGCTCGCACGGAATGGTTTACTACTCACTGAATTTATATACGTGGGTTATTCAATTTCAAAGCAATTTATGTGACGTCATCTATGGAATATAAATTTTTATACGTGATTTCAATTCCATTTACTTGGCCGTTTCAGTTACTTTGTTCGCTGCAGTTTTCTCTCTATGTTTCCAAATCCGTTTTGATTTAGAACTAGCTTCAGACATGCAGACAATAGTTTATGCGGACACAAACAGGCAAAGTCAGGCGGACAGACTACCAAACAGGTATTTTATAAGCATCTCATTTAGCTTCTATTGGTGTTACTCAATGCCCACGTATAAATTTACACGAAATATTTGATGTACAGACACGGATCACTTAACATTAATCACTTTAGTATGTATAATTTTGTATCTACAAATGTGAGTGTACCTTTATTTACTCTTAATACTTCGCACACTCTATTCATGCAACTAAATAACATTTTGTGAAAGACCCGAATTTTATATATTTACGCTCAATTAAATTATGGCCGCTAGCTCATAAGTTAAGAACGTCAGTTCGAACGAAAGGGTATCGTGTTCGAATCTTGACCACATAAAAATGGACCAACGTGTATTTAACTAAATTAAACCACTCTAAGAAGAATGTTTTAAGGCGTTGAACTTGAACGTTGTCATAGCATTGGTAAGACCAGACTAGCAACAGAGTGCGTAATCATTTCGCAACCTCACTCTGCAAGAAATAAGGTCTTATCAACCAAACCCCGCAATTTGAAGTAGAAGGATTGCAAAGGTTATGCTCTATAGTTAAAACTAGGCACAACTTAGAAAAATAGGTGTAATTCCGATGTATTATACTTTACCTTTGAAACAAAAATTGCCGAAAATTATTTTTACTACCTAACGCAATATCCCTTTTCATTGCTGGAAATTAAAATTATAATACACTGAAAGCGTGCTTCCAAAATCATTCGTTCTAAAAATAACAAGAGAAATAAAATGACGACAAGAAGGCAACTCGTATAATATTTTTGTGTACATAACAGTTCTGTAACTTTCGCTAGATGAGTATATAAATCCTCGCTCAACTGAACAACACAGAACTACGGAAACCAATAATTACATCCATCAATTTCTTAGAAGGTTTATACAAACTTTGTTGGATCTGTGTTTCTGAAACTAAATTAGCGCCTGCAAGAAAATCAGCGAATCAGGAAAGTCACGTATTCTGTTCGGGGCGAGATAATTGCTCTCAAAACAACCTCGGAGGAGCCGTTGTCGTGCCTCATTTAATTTCAGAATAACTCAATAGAGGGACCTCTATTCAGTGATTGACTTCAATAATGTATAGATGCAGCATTCTTGGTCCATTGAATAATTGTATCTATGTGAACAATGTTCATTAGCGAAAGAGTAACAATTTATAAACTATTATATCAATTTCTTAAAAGTTTGTATTTGCATTTCAAATGTCTAATTTCTCAACTTTAATTACATGAAGAAGGAAATAATTTTTATTTAACACAATATGTTTACATAATCTCATTGAAAGTTAAAACAAGTTAATTTATTTATTTACTACCGTTACAGATTATTCTTTTAATTTAAAATTGTTTTCTAATTCATTTGAAACAATTTTAATTGAATTGTCAGATGAATAGCTAGTATCTTTTTTTATATCATTGTTTTTTATGATTATATTAAATTCATCTATTTTCTTAGTAGATAGCGGTCTACACTGAATGATCAAAAGTTTATTTATACTATTTCTATTGAAAAGGAATATCTTTGCCAGAACTGTGATTTAACTGTAAATAGTCTATCACTTCTTTCTATATACATTCATAAATGTACACTACCAATTCTAGTTGCGGACGACGCTGTATGTCTTGCTAGCTCCAAAAAAGTACTGATTTATTTAAACCGTTAAACAACATTATTATTTTACTACGTGGCGGTGCGTCTCCTATGTTAGTCACCTTTCACCGAGATATCTTTGCCTGACTTATCAAGTAAACTCATAACATCCTCTATTCTTTTCTTCAAAACAGATTTATGATTGTTGGGTGGCCTGTATACGTACAACAGCGTATCATATATTTCTCGAGTTCGACACAGAAGAACTCAGTAGTTTCCTTAATAAAAATTGCAATTACATCCCGGCATTCTCTGAACTTATGTCCTTGCTTTACTAAGATTAAGGATCCACCAAAAACTAAAGTCTCTCCATTGAAGAAACCGGGGAGTTTGTAATTATTAATATAAATTATTAATATTTTATCATGTGTTAACCAATGTACTAACACGATATTAATATTAACACTTGCTAAAAGTAGATTAATACATTCAATTTCGTCGAGAAGACCTTTTGAGTTCTCGTGAATTAAATTAAATACGTTAGGTCTTCTCTCTGTCGGGGCAGCCAGCTTAAATCCTTTTGACTCTATATTTCAAGGGAACTTCCAGTCTCAATTAAGTTGCCATCGAGCTTACAACGAGATTCTATTATACTAAATGTATTGCGTAATATAATAAGAGACATACATTAACGTTTTAACCAAATGCCGCTTAAGACACCGATAGAAACATCGCGTCTTTAGTCAAAAAAATAATAGTGGTTTTATTGATAACAAAAATTGAATTTTGTCACAGCCAAGACAGCAAATTGAGCAGAAATATCATTTATACTGATATTATAAATGCGAAAGTTTGGATGGATGTTTGTTGTTTAATCACGCCAGAGCGACTAAACAAATCGAAATTGAACGAACGAATGAAAAATGACATTTGGCACAGATATACATTATAGTTTGAAATAGCAAATTGTTTCTTTTATCCCGCAAAATATGTAGTTTCGTGGGATGATTTCTTTTTGTTTTCACATAACCAAGGGATCGTCATAATTTTTTGCATAATGGTAGCTTAGTGGTCAGATAATTATTGTATTGTATGAGGTGTTAATTCGCGGAAATCCATAGTAGACGTAACTACGAATCTCTATCCAAATGATTGAATATTGATTCCAGAGGATTGACAGATATCGAACACCTAAGCAAGTGTTATTTATTACTATAATTATCTAATTCCGCCAACTATTAAATTGTTTAGTTCTACGTACGTTTCATGCCAACAAGGCACATCTTCAGGAAATTGCCGACAGTCACATCCACCAGGGTGCAAGGAGCGTTAAAACAACCAACACAACCTCGTTAGACAGGCCGCTGTCATGCAATGGTCAATAAAATACAAAATTTCGGATTTAATAAAATTTAATAATAGTAATACCATTTCGGACTATGTATACAATGTAGATCATAAAACGTTAATATCATTAAAACAAAAATATTGAAAGAAAATATAGTTATTAGTAAAGCCGATAAGGGAACGCTATTGTAATAATGAACAAGTCGGATTACAATACTAAGGTTAATAATATAATTAATAACGAAAAGAATTTCAAAATTAAAATATGATCCCACCAATAAATATATTGCGGAAGTTAAACAAAATTTATCGTTTTCAAAATTTTATTGACTAAAGAATCAGAAAAAGAAATTTGATACCGATGAATCCACAGGCCCCTAGATTGTATGGTTTGCCAAAAGTACATAAAGAGGGTGAGCCGGTTCGTCCGGTGGTATCGTATGTGCAGGCGCCAACATATAGATTAGCTAAATACATAAATGATATAATAAAAGAAAAATTTCATTCAACCCAAAATATGGTTTGGTTAATAGTTTAGACCTGGTTAACAAAATTAAAGATATTGTCCTTCCAAACAATAGCAAATTTATCTCATTTGACGTAGACAGTTTATTTACTAATGTTCCCTTAGAGAATGCTTAACAATTATAAAAGATAAGTTAGATAAACAAAACTACATCCAGGCGAGAAGGACGATATCTTAAAATTAACAGAATTGTGCATGAATCAAAATTATTTCCGTTATAATAATCAATTTTATATACAAAAGAAGGTCTAGCTATGGGTTCACCTTTAAGTCCATTAATGGCCGAAATTTTATGGATGAATTCGAAATTAAGCACATAGTAAACAATAATAATATCCTGTATTATTTTAGATATGTGGACGATATTATTATGTGTTGGCTGGGTAATTCAATAGAATTAGATCTGTTTCAAAATTATATTAATGGCATACACCCCAAAATTCAATTTAAACTAGAGGAAGAAACAAACAATTCTATAAATTTTTAGATTTGACCTTAACCAGAAAAATAATAGACATGAATTTAAAATATATAGAAAACCCACGTGCACAGATATTACAATACCCATTTCTTCTTGTCATCCATGGCAACACAAATTGGCGGCTTATAAATCAATGATACATCGGTTATTCACCATACCCTTAATAATCATAATTTCCTTTTAGAATTAAATACCATTTACAGTATAGCATTGGCAAACGGATATAGCAAAAATGTATTGATGGACTCATTAATAAAAACAAAAAGTATTATAAAGAAAAGTATCTATCCAACACAATCTAAAGATCAAAAGAAATATATAGCTAGTTTGACATATTTTGGTACAATTTCGGAGAAAATTTCAAGATTATTAAAAAACATAATATTTATACGGCCTTTAAAACAAATAATAATTTGAAAACTTTATGTAACAATAAAGATAAATTACACAATAATAAAAATCTGGAATTTATAAATTAACTTGTGATGACTGTAAATCAATATATATAGGACAAACCGGACGTTGCTTTGAAAAAGATATAAAGAACATATTTCGGCCTTTAAAATAATAAATCAGACAGATCCCATTTTGCTAAACATCTATTAGAAACCGGTCATAAGCTTAATAATGATCACAAATTCGATGTCTTGCATGTGTGTGAGAAGGGTTACGTTTGAATGTTTTGGAATCCTTCGAAATTTTAAAACATAAAGATAATAATAATATGCTCAACGACCAAATTGACGTTTATAAATCGCCATTATTGGACGCTTGCCTGTAACTACTTGGGTAATGTTGGTGATGGTTAGTCTGTGACATTTGACAAGCATGTCTATCGGTGGTGATCTGTGGCTGTCTTAATAATGTTTTCGTCGCTCTTTGACCATTGCATGACAGCGGCCTGTCTAACGAGGTTGTGTTGGTTGTTTTAACGCTCCTTGCACCCTGGTGGATGTGACTGTCGGCAATTTCTGAAGATGTGCCTTGTTGGCATGAAACGTACGTAGAACTAAACAATTTAATAGTTGGCGGAATTAGATAATTATAATAATAAATAACACTTGCTTAGGTGTTCGATATCTGTCAATCCTCTGGAATCAATATTCAATCATTTGGATAGAGATTCGTAGTGGAGAGGCAGATTCGAGGTCAGCGGTGGGTTGCATGCTGCATGTTAATACATGTTGCAGGCAGGCGTCTAGTCAGATAATTTATACGCTATTTTTGGAAGAATTCATGGTTCATCAGTATAAGATCTAAAGGATCGTTAAAGTTCGTGAAATCCAGAAAAGGATACATAGTTAATGAAAAAAAATCTCTAAAAAGTTAAATGTGTTCAAAATTTTCTTTTTATCGGAGTTAAGGGAGGTTGAATTTTGTATGAAACTTTTTATGGAAAGAGGTAAAACTTTAAAAAGTAATAAGATGCGTCTTTCACAATTAGATTGAAGGAGCGAAGTTGAGTAGTGTATAAAAATGATTGTGTATTTATTTATGTTGTTGATTTTTTTGCGTGCTTAAAAAATTCATACAATTATTATGAAACTGGCGATATATTGTACTGGCGAACGGAAATATTTCTGAAAAAGGAAACCAGCATTGGTAACTGACTCTTTCTGCGTGTTTTTAGTATTGAACTGAATTATTGAATCGATGCTAAGAATTACTTCATTGATAATAAATTCACTAATTAAAATAGACTATTAACATTTCGCTTTGACTTCATTTCAATATTTGTTACTACAAATTCTAAATATTCTTTCGCTTATAGAAAGTAATACTATCTCCATTGAAAAATTTATTTTGACAGTATAATTTACCCCGGTTTTGTCCAAATTGGAACTGTAACCGGTAACGGAATCGAAATTTCAAACAAGACGAAGCGCAAAATTGAAAGTTGAGACTGGGGAGTGTGCGAAGTAGAGAACTGGATCAACAGCGTAATCGACCATGGAACCAAAATTAGAATCAAGATCGTAACCGGAATGAAAATAAAAGATTAGAATCAAAATCGTACCGGGACAGAAAGCAGAATCCGAATTGCCACCTACTTGAATCAAGACCGGGTTCAGAATCAAGAGCAACAAATACTAATTGGCATCGCAAACAGGACCGGGATCGAAATCAAAAACGGGATAACTATCAGGATCGTGATTAATTATCGTAATCGATCGATGTATAATATGAAGGAATTGATTCTGTCCACACGGGCTGAGCCGCGGGCGGAAGCTAGCATATTATAAAAATTGGTTTTAACGTAAGTACTTATACTTTATATTAACGCCATTACGTGTCGAAAACTAAATAAATCGAATGAATGTCGAGGCGTTAAATGAAAATTTGACATTTAGAATACTTATTTGCATCATTTTGAATGCAAAATAAAATTATGCAGATCGAAGAATAGGAAAAACGGTCAAAAAATAACACACTGTTATAATTAGCCTAGTTTAATGTAAAAAGTAAATTATTATCTTTATCAGACTCTTTGAATAAGGAAACAGTGAATCATTAATCTCCCAACCGAAAGCGGAGGATATAGAGACGTCGGGACAAGATACGAAGAATGGTTCTTTCAATGTACCTATCTAAGTTAAGATTTTCTTATGAGCTCTATTCACATTTCGTTCTTTCATTGATTTAATTCGTAATAATTATGTGCATAAGTGTACCGTGCTGAATCTAATCTAGACTTCTTAGTAGTTCAACGTAAGGCAATAAAAACAAGTTACAGTATAAAAAATTGCTATTTCTGAAGTTCTCCACTTCACCCACATCACTATAGACAAAGTCAACTATTTTAAGTTTTGTACTATTCCTACAGTTCCGTTAATTCCTGGATTAATTGTTAATTTTTCCGCTCACAATCCTAATTGTACTTTGTACTATCTATTTGTTTCATACCACCCGTATACGGTCTCTTTAATTTCGTATAGTACGTAATACTGCTTACTTTAATACTTTAAAATTCTATGCAGTCTATAATGCCTTCTCCTAACTTCATGCATACCTTACCATTCTCGGAATCTCGTACAGCTTGTAAATTGTCATATAGCTTTTGAGGTACAGCTTATACTATACGCATAATTTCATACAGCTTATATCCTCTCCTCGAGTCAGTCTCGTATAGCTTATACAATAGTCATAGTTTCGAACAGCTCATTATCACCTCCTTGTATGATAAAGCTTGTACCATCCTCATAATTTTGTACGGATTATACCTTATCCTGGTTTTATACAACTGGCACAATTCTCATAATTTTATATGATCTATACTATCCTCTAATTACACAGTATGCCCTAAAATGCTCTAAATTGGAATCAGTCCTTATTTAACCATCTTGTTATTCCATATGGCCCACACTAGTGGCATCAATTTTATAAAATCCACTCTAGTACGGAGAAAAACATGATGTATTACTTTTCTGTTTGTTTCTTATTTATCTTTATCTAATGCCTGCTGTATTCTGGAAGCAATTCCATTGGAAAATTTACAACTTACAAAAGAAAACGCAATACAAACAAATTTTACCACAGAAAAGCCACATTTAGATACTCAACGTTACGCAACAGAACGTTAACACTAAAGCTTTGTTTATTATGATATGTGACCGGTAAAGTGGAAAGTTCGAGTAGCGGGGCAAGGGGGGGGAGAAGGCAGTGAACTCGCGTATTCCCGAAGTCATATCCGCCGCCGCCCGCCCCCCGCGCGCCCCGCGGCGGCGTCTCATTCCATTCGCGAAATTTATTTTTCCGCAATCTCCCCGGTAAACGTTGTAGCGCTAAGTTGCGGGGAGCGCGGTAAAGAACTCAGCTTCGTGCAGTACTGCGCGTGCAGCGCCGTTTGTGCTCGTAAGGAATTGAAAATATAGTGTTGCCGGGGGATCGCTTCATATTTGTTCGACTTTTACTCTTAGGTTTGTTCGTGTCCAGTTTCGTTCTCGTACTCAAGTTATTTTTCATTCTTGCCGACTCTTGGCCATAGCTTCGTTTGTCTAGAGGTGAATGTTCCTTCTGACAGTATCAAGATTTGAAATCGTTTACCTATTCATGTTCATGTGATATAAGGAATAGTGGATGAATTTTATCTTCGTGTATTTTTCCTTTTTGTCCATATTTTTAGTATTGAAATATAATGAAGTACCGTAGAATTAAATTTGTTGAAGAGGCGAAATATATAACACTAAATCTATCAGGATAACAATACTTATTTAAAAATGAGAGATCTTGCATCTTTTTAATGTGTGTGTGTGTGTGTGTGTGCGTGCGTGCGTGCGTGCGTGCGTGCGTGCGTGTGTGTGTGTGTGCTATGCCTGTGTGTGACACTTCAATCGAGCAATGTAAAATACTAGCTTTCGCCCGCGTTTTCGGACACGTGAACATAGAACAATTAATTTCTTCATATTGACCAATCACGTTCTAAGTCATGATTCCGATCGCTATCCTATTATCAATTCTAATCCTGGTCTCACTTTTGATTTCGAGCTCCAAGTCTCGAACTGATTACATCGCGATTCTGGTCCTGTTACTGATCCTAATCCTAATCTCAATTCTGATCGGTATTGATCCTTATTTCGAATCCGATCACACTCTTGATTTTAATTTTAGATCCACATTGAATTTCGACCTTATTTCTGTTAGTTAAGATTCTTTCCGGTCACGACCTACGATTCTGCTATTCGTCCGCTTGGGATTTCGACTCCGTTACCGACCGTAAGTTCCGATTTAATCTAGTGTCGCAATAAAATTTAATTTATATTACTCAGGCATAGCATACTTTTTTACAAGCGAAAAGATTTTTAGAAACAGCGATAACACAAATATGCGGATAAAGTGAAGAAGAAATATTAATAGTTTATTTTACTCAGGGATCTTATTAGTAAAGAATTTTTAAAATCTATTCAGTAGTTTGGTTCAATAGTACATTCTATTGTTACACGCAGATGTAATCAGGAACTAGTTTTTTTTTTTTGTGCAGAAACCTTTCTGTTTGCGAGTAGAACATGAAGCTGATTTCATAATATTTGAAAGAATGGTACAAAAAAAGAAAGAAATCTACCAAAATACAAACTCATTTTTATACTATATGCAACCCTCCTTCTCCGAATTGGGAAAGTCGCTCTTACAATTTTTAATAAGCAATATTTATCCCAAATTTCAAGTACATCGCTGCATAAAAAAAAAATCATATTAAAGTGGGGGTACACTTTTACTTTTTACTTTGCTTTGACTCTACAAAAAAGTGAATTTCCAAAAATTCACTTTTTGGCGGTCTGGGTAGCTCTCTGTATCATACAAACTTTCACATGACCAAATTTCATTTCTATAGGGCTCATAGCTTCTCTCTGTCTCTTGCTTACAGCACTCGGAAATAATATAGCTTCTTATTAATGTCATGTCCGAATTTTTAGAAAATTATCAGTTGTTCTAGAGAAACAACGTGGCCGCAGTATTTTTTATAGTGTTGTAAAGTTTTAAAATATATTTAAAAATATTACTAAAATTTCCAATTACCATTGATTTGTTTACAAAAAATAAAATGTGTAGGCAACTAAGCGTAGCGCTGTTCGTTCATATCGCGGGATTTTTTTCTCTGAACGAAAGGTACAATTCGAATAAGTTGAAAATAAATTTACCTGTGCATAGTTGACGTTGATTATGAAACTGTTTAGTTGAAACAATGATTATGTCAGGGTATTAATGTCATAATCTTCTGATTCTCCCTTGTTTTCATTGTTAATTTGGAAAAAAGCGGTTATTGTGATTTAACTAGATAGACATATATCCTCATATTTTTTTTGTAGGTCATAATGAGTACTAGTAAATAATAAGTAGTTCATTTTTTATGTATCATCAATAATTTTTACAGCGCACGCCAAGTAATGATTTTTATTGGCAAATTTTTGATGCCTTTGGTTACATTATCGAATTTTAATAGGGATCTCTATTTTTTTTTTGAAAATAAAAAACAGCTCATTTTACTTAGTGATAATATAGTTTCCTATACAGATGGCAGAATTAAGGAAGGAGCTAGGATTTAAATGGAATGTAAGAATGGAATCAGAATCAAGAACGTTACCGGGAGCATAATCAAAAGTACTACCGAGTTCGAAATCGAAAGTGAGAATTAAAATTGGAATTGAATGCAAGACCCTTTATATAAAACATGAAGCAATTCATTCTACGTCTATGCGGGTAAAACTGTGGACATATACTGGTATGTTATCTATCGGAAAGAGCAAAACAAAATCCACCATGCCTCTACTACTTTACTTTATATATTTATTTCTTAATAGAAATAAATATATAAATATATATATATATATATAAGGAGAGCTAATGCTCTCCTTATATATAGACATAAAATATTAAATACATAAGATAGAAGAAAGATCTTAATTAATGATCTCTGCATCCAATATGCCATATTAATTTCAGCAATCTTTAAATGGGATCAAAACGTATTGTCCAAGTTATTTGTAACAAATGTAAAACGAAAATTGATAAGCATATCCTTTAGTTCAAACTCTTTATTTTATCTTTTTTTTATTGAACGATCGAACAACTCGAAAGATGGTTTAAATAAATGAACGATTTCTTTATGACTATGGAAATTCTATTTGACCTGTGACACGTTCGTTTCATATCGCATAATTCTTTTCGTTGAACTTCAAGTCTATTCGCGTTATTCAAAATTGAAACGCGCCTTCGTGCGATTTGTTCGAGCGATTTATTTGAGTCCTCTGCTTCGGATTCAGAGTTTTTCACATTCAAGTGGACAATTATATATTTTCGTGATTTTATATCTAAGCGATTAACTTATACTGAAGACAAAAAAAAACTTTTACAAATACGTTTGATGTATTCATCAAATTTTCCTTACGTATGGTACCTATTTTCTTCTATCTATAAGAAATTGAACTGATGTAAATTATTATTTAAAAATGTTATACTATTAGAACTTGAAGCTTTATTTCAAGTTTAAGACTCCACATTCACAAACAATACTGCATAATTCTCCACCATTACGGAGTATTGACGGTGTACGTCGATTTTGGCTGAAGCAATCAACGCCTTCGATTTAGAATGTCCCCCGTTCGAATCCTGGCCGTGGGCGAATTAACTAATAACATTTTAACTTAAATTAGAAACCATTTGCCTCCACGTCTCGGGAGGGTACCTGAGCCATCGGCCCCCGAACTTTGTCACCGCATCGGGAACAACTGTCGTTAGTGGCCCTCGACCCTCACGGAGACAGCGTGAAAGATTCGATATCCGAGATACCTCAATCTGAGACGAAATAAAATTGCGGCAGGGAATTCTGCCGTGTTTAGCGAGAGCCTGACAGCGTAACGTCGTAAATATAAAAATTCATAAATTACTCAATACAAAGGAAATTAGAAAGTGACTAATGAGTTCTTATTACCTGGCGTTCGCAACTATTCATAATTTATTTCGGATTTCTCTGAAATTCAAAGCAATAATGTTGGAATTTGGGAAATATTGATATTCTTGCTACTCTTACAATGAAATTTAATTTTGACGTCCTATCAGCTCATTCCTGCACATCAAATTAATGCCAGCAACAGTAGCGAAATGAAAAGCGGCGTTAAAAATTAGTGAACAACGAAACTAGAATTGAGTTGAAGAAAATATAACTGATGTTATTTGTTCCATCTCAGTACAGTTATGTATAATATAATAAAATATCTGCTCGCGATTTCAATCAGTTTTAAGAATTTTGAATGGTTCATACGTTCAAATAGAAAGTGGCTCGAGTCGGGATGGCCGATTAGATGAACAGTATGTATTGCAAATTTATCTTTCATCATTTTCCACTGTTACAATTCCCGATAATTATTATGCATTTATGGAAGCCATTCATAAGCACGACCGTAGTGACATAAGTCTACTAAAAGTACCGTACATAAAGACGACCGTAAACTTTTTATCTTCAAAAGTCATAGCCGATTCCACTATTCAAAAGTTACATTCATAACTCCCCCACGTCTCGGTTAGGGGCGACGGAGACCGTCTCTTTACGAGCGATGTAAAATTTTAACGCCGCGAAAAACGTAAATAAAAGTCTGACGTGCAGCATTTTTTCCTTCGGTCATTACGAAAAAAGCATCTTTGGCGTCACGTTCGAATGCAACATTTCCCTTATCTTCAGCGTGGACGAAGTGAAGAAAGGCAGGATAGAAGAAAGGCATGAATATGCATCATCGCTATCAGTCTCTGACCAGCTTCATCTCTATCCAAAGTGCTTTGCCGTCCGTCTGTTAGGTTGCTGCAAAAAGATTTCTCATTTTCGACTTTCGTGTCATCTTCAATGTACAGACTTGTTACAGTTTTATAATATTATATGTTACATCTGTCGCGTTGATACTGCGCGTGAATTCATTCTTTTTCTGTAAAAAATATTCAAAGCCTATCAGAATGAAGTTAAAAGCCTTAATACCATATTTAAACAATATAACCGTTGCAAATATGGGATTGACGTTTCGGAGGGACGGTACGTCATCTAAACGCCGTGATAGGGATTTTAATGGTGGTCGTCTTTCTGTGATGAAATTCTCTAAAATCAGCCTTCAACTACGGTCACTGGAGAAAATATGGTTACTGCCGAGTGGTTAATTGAACAATACCGATATATCACTTACGATGAAATTTTAAGTGATTTAGTAATTGATATCTGTCAATACAAAAAAAACATTAACATTGAAACGTTGAAAAATTGTGTTTGCGCTAAAACCTAATTCACTTCAGAACGGAAATAGGCTCACGTTGATTGATCTAAAAAAATACCTATGTATTAAAATTTTGTCACAGACGGTCAAACTGTGTTTACGATATTGCGATAGGAGACCTAACATGGATTTATAACAAACTAGAAAGAAGATAATAGTTTCGTAACGAGTGTAACAAGGAAATGGAATAGTTTTCATTAAACCAACAAAATTGAAGGAGCGAAATTGTAAATGCGAGAAATGTAGTTACAAAAAATGGGTAAGCAAAATTATTTTTGCTGTCGATAAAAGGAAACTCTTGACCCATCCCGCAAATAACCTGGAGTCCATGTGCTTTCTTTATTTTTCCAAAAATAGAAGGTTTCATTGTCAGTTTGACATTAACTAATCTAGAAGAAGCTGTAATAAACCTTCAACCATCACGCGAAAAGCATACCGTGATATCAGTATATGCTATGTTTTTAAAAATGAACGAATTGTGCTAGTTAATTAAAAGTATATAAAACACAAACGAAAATATTGTGAAAAGCAATAAATGTATTATTTCGCTTATGAACTTATTTATGAATTATATTAAATATTCAAAATACTTCACATCGAATTTAAATTCCACAATCAAAATATTTTAGAAAAAATATTTTTCTGACTTCTATATGCATGCAAGCGGAGTGAAAATAAGCCATTTTTTTTTCTGAAAAATGACGATTCATGGAATGAAATTTAAATTTCATTAAATTTAATTTATCATGGAATGATCATACCCGAAAGTTAATATCTCTGTAAAGTGTTGAGCGTACCATTTTTATTTCATCGCAATTCAATTATATTGAAGTCATAAATAGGCCCTTCCGTAATAGCTAACATACAACAAAATTTGGAATAAATCAGTACTCTATCTAAATAAAATCCCATCAATTTCGACATCGCCCTACACTCGCTATTTGAATGCTGGAGGATGAAAAAATAAACAATATTAAAAAAAATTATTTCGTTTGTATGAAAATACACTGAATTATTTAACTCTCATCCCCATTGAGACGTTGTTGTTTTCTATTGGACTACCGAAATCTACTAAGAAATTCGCTATTATTCATACGAAAAATACCGCAAGGCGCATACCTCCCGAATCAACAAATCAGGTGTTTCTTATATTTCTCTGTCACACATTTCTCAGTACATATTTGTTTTTTTTTTTTTTTAATATTTGCGTTTCGCATTTTCCGTATCACCATAAAAATATGATACGAACGAAAACAGTTTTTAATCATCGTTTTCGCCGGCTACACCGATTCCGCGAGAGATAAAAGCCTTTGAGTTTTCCGTCCTTTTAAAAAAAAATACAAAATATACCTACGCGAAATACTTTCCGCTTCATTTGTCACAATCCTAATGGATTGTGAATATCGCTGTCGGGCCCGGGAATGTTTTTACACGAAATAATTCACATGTACCGCGATGTATTCTTTTGAAACTGTCAGCGCTCATGATATAGAATAACATTAAAAAGTAAATAAAAAAAGAAGACTAAAATTTGATTTTCTCTGTCACGGACCTTAATATTTCACCAAATAGGTGATAAGCTAAACATGAAAGTCGACCTAATTTAGAGCAAACGAAGCATAAAAAAGGTCTATCATCAGTGCCTGTTAAATATTCTGAATCTTCTATCGCGTTGCGAACACGTCATTGGTTCCGTGAAGTCTTATTTCTAAAAATATGCTTATTTAGAAAACTAACTTAAAAAGTACTCACTTAAAATGTGTTTATTTAAATAAATACAGTAATCTTTTAAAGATTACTAATCTACCACCGTACGGTTAACTTTAAAACCCTTTTGCAATTTTTACTTCAACACAAGACGACTGGATTGAATATAAACTATGCGTTTTAAGCTCTGTCTCTCTCAGCAAATAAGCTGAAATTTAAAGCCGTTTTAGCGTCGGTACGCTGAAACGGCTTGGTCATCAAAGGGGTGACTGAAGGTAGATTAACGAAGATGTTCTATATATAGAGCGAGTGCGTATAACTATAGGCACGATGAATTGGCAGTGTACTAAATAAGGGCCGAATTTTAAGCGCCGGAGCCAACGCACTTCCATGAATAATTGATAGGTGTTATTTCATCGATGTTCATCGGTTCATCCTGAAATTTATATGCGGTCAGCGAAACGTAAAACCACCTTTGAAATAATCTGAAATATTGTTTTGATTTTAGCGGACGTTGAAATAGTTAGTATCTTATTTGATATTATTAAAATTTATTTCATATTTTAAGATTCATCAATTTAATTATTTTGTCATACACTGATATATTTTTCGCAAATATCCAACTATTTTAAGCTTATTTTGTGCATTAATATAAGTACATATTATCTCACTTAACTTCAGGTGATTCGAAGGTATAGTTGACAATTGTAAGTCCTATTTGTATATAAAACGCGGTATCTAAAAAATCTTTTATAAATCTTAAGTACGTAAGTTGATCGTCGTCACGGGTTACGCCACGACAATCATACTTTTTTTGATTCAACTAATTTATCCTACCGCAAACACTTCCCAATATCTACGGTAATCCTAAATATTTCCAATATAAAATAAGCAGCTTTCTATTTGTCAACAATAAATTAATTCCAGTTTAATGAGCGACGCTCGTATTGATACCGTTCGCGTCCTGGCACGCTTGAACGAACTTCACGTTTAACTTCCTTCCGAATGAATCAGCTTCCGAAATATATTGAACACGTGATCGGAAGTGCAATTGTGTGCCGTACGCTAATATACGAATCAGGTTTTCTTTAGCATATAATTCATGTAATATTTATTCGTACCTAAATGTAATCTGGAAGAAGATCGAGCACAGATTAGTTTCAACATCGTTTTTATTTTGTAACGGCGATTTTAGCACCGGCGTGTAAGCCCGTACTTAGGATTTCCTTCACAGTCGCCTCGGAGTACGGATTCTTGCGGTGTGTGGGTAAAATGATGGACAATGTTTCGATGTTCAGACTTTTTTATTGCAGTACGAGCTTCAAAATTGGCGACTGGAGTACAACTGTGACAGGTGCACCGATTCAGCTGCGATTTGTAGATGGCGCATCCGCCTGCATATATGAGCTGCATACATTATAATCAAAAGTGCGTGGCCTTGCACTACGCATATTTCACGCATGAGTCGTCGTCGTCGTTGCGGGTCTTCTACACCCTTCTGCGGGTGCAAGTACGGGTATGAACCTATGGCTCGAACTCGGGCATCTTCTCAGGAGGGACACTGCCCTCTTGGGTCATTCCTTTATGGCGACTTTTCGTCTGCCGTCCGGTGACCGTCAGATCACACCTTCCCCTCGTTGGGAGACTTGGATACCAGGTCTTGTGGGAGCTGGTATCCTTTCGTCGGTCGGTCGTAGTGTGGTGCTAGGTTGTGTAGCGAGGTATAGGAGCCTACGTCTGCGCGATTGAAGGCACGTCGCGCCAGCATCTTTACGAACTCTTCAAGGGTTTCGACTTTCAAGTCTCTGGTGATTACGTCATTTTTGACGTAATCAAATATGCGCTGGATCCTCTTCGCGGCTAGGTCGGCCCTCCGTGACAATGCAAAATACGCGCTGTCAACAGCGTACAGCACCAGCATCACGTCGTCCTCCCAGTCCTCGAGATGGCCACGCAGCGTAGATATATCATCCGTATATAGAGCGTATAATTCGGGGATTAAACGGCTGCCCTGCGTTACTCCTGCGTGGGGCGTATCGGGCGTGAGGCGGATAACACCACGCATGAGTTCGTTCGCGGATCTTCCACACCTCTTTTCTTGCGGTTGCAGGTGCGAGACGAAGGACTTAATTTTTCTCATGCCCGGGCGTCTTCTCGTCGGGGATACGACCCCGACTGCCCAGTGGTGATGGCCCCATTTCGGAGGTCAAAACTTAAAAGACTCTCGAGCCAGCCGGAGATCAAGAGGAGTTGTCAATGGGTACACCGACATCATCCTCGACCGTCACGTTCGTCTCTGGGAGTGATAATGAAGTGGTGGGTCGCCGCTCCGTCCAGACCGTAGAAATTCGACGATGGAGAACCTTGACGGTCCGGAAAAACTACGACGATCACTCACTTCGCATGCATGAGTACCACATGCACTCGGTACACCGATTTGCGGCCGTACCGTATAGACGGCCGCAGTTCTCGACCTCTTATTGATCCTCCCTGTCAAGAAACAATTTTATATGCAACTCATAGGAGTTACATACAAAATTGGATATAAAATTAATTACGAAATCATTGTGATGCGCATATTCGCATCACAATGGTTTCGTAATTAAATACGACAAAACAAAATAAAAATAAACAACACAAGAAATTCCACTAAAACACAAGAAATATACACAAACAGGCAAACATATATAATTCCTTACATCTAATCCCTACCCGGGTAATAATAAGACAAATATTCAAATTATTTAATAAACACTCAAAATACAATAAAACACAAAAGAATTCTTAACTTAAGTTCGTTCTTATAAATCAAAATAATACATTTATTTAAAAATTATCGTTAATAGCGCGGCTATCCGTAACATATGTTATAATTGTACTTTTTATTCAAAAATATGAGGTAAAACATTTTTTTTCTGAAAATAAAACCTATCAAACGCGAGTAGAATTTGCGTACTAAGAGTTCCCTACTATGTAGTACTTTGAAAATAAATCGAATAATCTTTATTAGTGTACAAATTGGAATGTAGAGTGTTGTACACTAAAAATTAACAATTTTTTTATTAAAATATTTTCAAATTGGAAATGTCTGAAACTATTCCATTGTATTTTTCTATTATTTAATTCAGACCTATTAGGATTGTGAATTGTTTGAGGTCGCTTTATTTGTTTAGAAGTTAAGGATATACGAGTGGCAACGATGGTTGTAAAACATGTTTATATATAGTTCTTGAAGATCACACACAATGATTGCATATTCATATGGTGACTGAAGGCACACTTGATTTTAATATTCCTACCACGCTGGTTAATATGATTGCCTGACATTTTCTGATGCGGTTATATATTGAAATAAAAGATACGTGTAGATTATTTACAAATTATACTGGTTATTAAGATAAATAAAATTTTTAAACTTGCCTAGTAGTTCGATATATATCAATCTTTCTTCATTTTTATTCAATTTATAATGAAACTGCAGATTCAAGGATCGGTAGTGGGCTGTATGCTGATTATTACTGCAAGTTACAAGGAATTCATCTAGTTATGAAATTTCGCTAAGGAGCATATCACACAATACAATGTTTGGTCAAAATTCAACTTTAACTGTTAATAATACAAGATATTTGATTAGAAATGGTAGTTATAAAAATGTATCCTGAAAAGATGTTGGTTACAAAAACCGTTATATTAACAAACATATAAAAGGTCGTGTAAATCCCTCATCAGTTTTCGTTTATAATAATAAAAAGCAAACTATTATCTACAGCGGGAAAAAGAAAAAAGAATTCTGCAATAAAAAGCTGTGTTTTTGGAACTTTATCTCCCTTATCGTATTTTAATTTGGGCTATAAGCTTCCGCGAGGGCGACCTCCTTTTCGAGATGCTACCACCAGCCGAGTTTTTTTTCCCGCAATTTTATTAACTCACTTTTTGTCCGTCCCAATGAGTTAAAAACTTAAAAACCCATCTCACAGCTGGATGATAATTTACTGTTTATTAACTATTTGTCTCTCTGTTTGTTTGCTTGTCCAGTATAAAATTTGCAATAAGTTTTAAATTGAAGAATTTAGTGTGTAAGAGAGGAATGAATTTAAAAAAAAGACATAATAGCCATTCGCAGTAAAACAAAGCTATTGTAAAATTTGTCAGATTACCCATACTATACAATTACAATACATACTATATCTATAATATACAATCCATAACGTACATAGTTCTTATGAATTTAGTAGTCATAAAAAAATTGCAAATTTTAGAAAGGCATGCATTTTGTTTAATGCAATCACTTAAGCTTAAGTATTCATGCCTCAATTATCTAATAAATGCGTTCCATGTTTTTCATTTTAAATCTAACATGTATTTTCGTAGTAATTGAAAATTCATAATATGTAGTAAATTTTTAGGACAATCTGTATAGTGTTAAAAATCTTTACGGGACCGAGAAAAAATATTTGTAATATTAATACATTTTTTTAAAGTAAATATGAATTAAAAAATTTAAAAAATACATGTTCAATAAATAAAAATGAATACGAAGCTGACATCAGCTTCGTATTCATTTTTATTTATTCTTTTTATCTACTACAATATTTACCTTACAAACAATGTCTTAAGTGCTACCATAGATCTATGTATATATTTAAATACAAAATTCGCAAATTCAGATCCGGGATCAGTGAAAATGACTTGAATTAATCCCGGATGTAAACCCCCAGAACCCCGGATAAAAACATATTCTTCCTATCTGTATCACATCTCATACATTCCGTCAGAACATGCATTACATCTTCCACCACGTGACAAATGTCATAATTGAGTGATTCAGTATTCTTCATTAACAATGTAAATTTGTTTAATGGAGTATATCCAGAACGGAGTCTAAAAACAGCAATTACTTTTTTTCTACAATTTTCTTTCTTACCAAAGAACCATGGATGGCGAAAAGATTGATCCTACATAGTTTTATACCAAACGCCTTTTGCAATGGAAAATTTGTTAAAAGCTTTTTTTCAAAGATTATAGCAGTCTGATTTAATGTTCGGAAGGTTCATTTAGGTGCGGAAAGTTTCAAATTAATTTCTACTCTTTCTACAATGCCTATTTTTGCTAGTCGATCAGCCTCTTCATTGCTCGACAATCCTATGTGTGATGGAACGCAATTAAGACGCATGATCTTACGAGCTCTATTTAGTACCTGTAATATTTCCAAAATAGAATAAGCAATCGGTGTTCCTCGGTATGCCGAGGAGCAACGAGTAATATGCTGTAACGCACTCTCACCGTCCATGAAAACTGCTTTATTTTTGGTTTCCAAAGATGTATGTAGAAGCATAAATCAGTGCTTCTAACATAGCTAAAAGTTCTAGAGACATTATCGAAACATCCATCTTAATTGTAAAACTTATTCCCACATTAATTCTTGCATCATAAAATCCTGCTTCTACTTCGTCTATCTGTTTAGAGCCATTTGAATAGAATTCATAAAACCTTCGTATTTAGTTATAAGTATGTTTGTAATTTTAATTCCACTCATCCTGATATTAAATTTTATATTGTCTTCAATCATGTTATCTATTTTGCAACAAATTATTTCCTCTGTATTAATATTAATTACCCAAGTATTTAGGGTAAACATTTCTAGTGGATTTGATGCGTATATTTCATAATGTTTGATTTTATGAAATATAATAGATAGTATAAGACGTTTTTTTGTTTCTTCATTAATGGCTTCAACGAGAAGTAACAAGATTGTTCAAAATTTCTATTTTTGCATTATGTTCCCGTGATCAAGCTTTGAGACAGTATTTATATGCTAAATATTGTCTACGAACATTTAGAGGAGGGATGCTTAACTCACTTTCCATTAAATGGATAGGTGTGTTTTTTATGAAACTTCATTTTGTAACTTGTCTAATTTATATAAATATGTTTTTGCGCTGTTATCGTACAATAATAATAACATAATATAAGCTCACGCATATTTTCCACAAGGGTAGGCAGAGATCATAGATTTCCATATTGTACGATCGTTGCATATCTCCCTTGCCTCACTGACGTCCATCAATTTTATCATGCAAGCTCGTCCGTTTAAGGTGTTTAAAATTTAGCCCTTTTTTAATATGCCACCAATATTGTCCGTATAGAATATTCTAGGGCGACCTTTGCCAACCTTTCCATCACGCACATTCGCTCTATAAATTTTTTTTATCGGTCTACATTCATTCATCCTTTCCAGAAGGCCAAACCACCGCAACATACCTCTTTCTGCTTTAGTCTCTTCATGTTTCTTCATAGTACACCGCTCTCTAACGTGACTGTTTCTACATCTATCTTTCCGAGACACTCCTCACATACTACGCAGCAATCGCATCTCGACTGTATTTATCCTACTTTGATTTTTCTTCTTCCATACCAAGCTTTCACTACCATATATAAGCGTAGAAATTATGGATAGCCAATCGCGCTTATCATGAAACGCTTTTACCATTAGAGCAAGGCTCCATTCACTTTATTTCCCGCATTCTCTCTCCTTTCCATACTTCTGTCATATTTACAATAATTTGTAAATCGACTACCCAAGTATACCAACTCTTTCACTTGTTCAACTTTCTCGCTTTTTATAAGTATATCACGTTTATCAAGCTATATTCCCAATGATTTATGTGGTTAACAATTTCTAATGGAATGCCTTTGAGTTGTATTTTTATATATACTTTTTTTTTTCCTTTGAAATATGTATATTTTGGATTTACTATAAGAGACATCGAGCCCTGTATCTTCTAAAATTGAGACGATTGCGTCTAATAAATGTAGAAGATTTTTTTGAGACTTAAGTATTGTTTTATTACATGTATACAGAACGAAGTTATCAGCATATTTTGGAACTTTAATATTGCTTAATTTTTGATGAATTATTGATGTAACAATATTGAAAAAAAAAGGCGATAAAGGATCACCTTTCACTAAACCTTTATAAGTGTGCATACACAGTGTTTTTTCTCGTGTATTGATAGTGGGCCGCCTGTTTTTTAGATAGTTCCAAATATATAAACAAATACTCTTATCCGCACCGATTATTTAGAGCTGGCACTACACTCGTAATTTAAACTTCGTTGTAGACAATATCAATGTCTTAAAACAACCAACCGTAGACAGATTGTTGGAAAATCCAATCTGCACCTCAGATACCAGGCATAAGATACAGTCCAAACTTGATTGAGCTTTACGAAACCCATGCGTAGAGGAGGATAACATTTTATTTCTTTCTACATGACGTTCAAGGCGTTTTGTAATCATATTATAGAAGATCTTGCAAGGACAAGATATTAATTATATTGATCTAACAGAAGATAGCAGCTGGAGAGGTCTTCCAGGTTTTAGAATGGGAACAATTTTTGTATTTCTCAACTGTTAAAGTACATATTTTAGATTGTATGTCACGTTATATAAGTCTACCAAAACAGATTTACAACTTTCTGGAAGATTATATATCATAAAATAGGTAATCCCATCCTCTCCCGGAGCAGTATCTTTCTTTTTTTTAGGATGTTTTTAAATTCATGTATAGTAAACACACATTCTAATATCGAATTCGCAGATTCAATCTGTGGAGTTGTTGGAATAACGAAATCTGAAGCAATGTTACTAATTATTAGGTCTTCCACTTGATTTGGTGATATAACAGTTCTCTGTCTTATTAAGCCTTTCACCCATCGCATACATCTCCACAGCTTTGAAACTGACGTAGTTTCGTCGATGTCAGAGCAGACTTTCTTCCAACTCTGAGATTTAGCTTTTTTTATCATGTTTTTGACTTCTAAAGTTCTATTCTTTAAACTCCCTAAGTTTTGAAGACTAGGTTTTTCTAAGTTCCTTAAGAGCTAATCTTCGACGGGCTATTGCATAATAAACTTCAGAATTCCGATAATTTTTGGGTTTAAACTTTTGTTTTGGATAAGTAGATACATATCCATTGTACACGTTTTTCGGATGCTTCATTTATTTGTTTAACAAAGTTGTCGTATACTTCTTGAGGATGTAAATTATTTTGAATGTATATATGTATGATGTATGGTTCAACTTTTATTTTACATCCGTATGTATAAATATGTGTAGGTATCACACAACTCTGAATGCCAATGCGCGCACTGTTTCACTTTGTACCCACTTTCCTTATAGTTTCTACGTTTTAATCTAAGAATAGATAATATTTCGTACTCAGCATTAAATAATTCTCTTAATTCATCTTCTTTTAATTCTACGTCTATATTTTCTACTATTTCATATGAAGTAGAATCTTTAAATGTAAAATAATATCCAAATCTCATTGTTTTCAAGTCGTCATTTTTCAATAATTTATTGGTATTTTCCTTATGCTTTAAAGTCTCCAGAATTTGAAATAAAGTTTTATATTTAACTTTCAATATGTTATTTATGTTTTGTGATTTTAGCTATTTAGATAGCGCTATTTGGTTCGAAGTATATTTGTCGAAGATATGCAAACTTCGTAAAGCACGTTGGTGTCATTCTGTTCGGTTTTTTGGTGGACGCTTATTATCTTTGGTATAGTTAACAAAATGTTCTTCTTAATCACTGAATCGTTTTCTCTTTTCTACATTACGAACCTGGTTTGGATATTCATTTAAATTATTATAGTAATAAAATCTTCATGATCCCATTCTAAATCAGCATTTGTAAATATTCGTTTCTCTTCATCATCTCCATTTTCACTCATTTTACTAAAAACACACTAGAATAATACGTTACTAAAAATTATTTTGATGGTATTAGGTTATTTGTACATGAAAAGTAAAAATATCGTTATTGTCTTTTAATTGTATAATGTTATACTCGTATTTGACGAAATTTAAAAAAAAAATGTACAAATATTATAAATTAGATAATTACATCCAATCGCGCACTGATTGTAATGAATATCTTTGGTGGAGATCAAGAGTGATTAGGCATACTAAATGGATTTTAATTATAATTGTTATTTGATTTATTTTCGTTAAAATTTAAAAAAACGAAGACCTCAGAAAAATCTTCTTAGTAATCTTCCGTAAAATTATTATATTATATGTATCTATTTCTTTGGAATACAGTACGATACGGAGGCTGTATATTTATAAATATTCTCAATGGGGATGCTTGTGTAAATGAATTTTTATTCATCTGTAATAATCAAATACAGTTATATGTCTTCAATTTTCATACTTATACATTTATATACAAAGTGAGTATTAATTTGTAAAAAACATTAAGTTCATAATAGCTCCAGATGGTGTTGGGAGCATGGGCCCTCATCACAGATGTATTATTTTATCGATGGCATAGTTATACTTAATGCACTTTTGGTACTTTAAGTCGGATTTATCAGTTCACATGCTTTACGTATCAGTACCGGATCGTATCCAAGGGTTAAGTTAAAAATGGTCATATGAATAATTGCACAAATTGCTTAAATCGTTTGTAGCAAGATTATGGAAAACATCTGCCTTTCATTTTTTCAATCTGGTTAAAAATATTGAAACCTATCTAAAAAAACAAGCACCTTTCTTAATGGTTTTTTTTTTCTTAACCATATCTTGTAATAAAAACCAACCGACTTTAATGCAACTTGAAAATGATTCAAGAAATATTGTAAAACAACGCTTTTTTAAAAGTTTTTCTCCAACGATATCTCTTAAACAAATCAATATTTTTTTATGCAGTTTAAGGCAGTCGATACATCTATTTACGGAAAAGTGTTCATTAGATTTTGATATCGTTCGAACGTTTCAAACTGCGTTTCGATTAGTTAATCCGTTCAAAAGTTATGAGAGGTCGCACACACACACACACGAGACAGAGAGACATACAACTATCACTCAGAAATTCGTCGAAATAGATCCTAGGACTCTGAAACCTCGAGACTGGAGAAATTTCATTTTTTTAAATCAAAGTGATCACTAACATTCCGATTTTATGAATTTTTTTCAATTTTCATAGCGGAAAGTTAAAAATAAACTAGCCTTAGTTAGTTTTATCAATGTGCCTACACTGTTGTCAATGACGAATCTATTATGAATTACGGGAGCTTTTCATCGGTGTAATCGGTAGCTCTTTTGGTTTACACGCTCTATGTTCGTAATAATGAAACATTCCTGGGAGAGGGCGCGCTGCGGCGACGGCGTCCGGCGTCTCGCGGCCGCGGCGGCCAACTTGGCGATTTACAGCCAACGCCGCATGCTGCTAATGTTTACCACTTGCCCCAACTCCGCCGGCGCTCGCCCCACTTACCCAACACTCACCACAGGTCTGGTTTTGGCCGGACGTGTTTAGGTTGTTAAACGACCTGCAAATTATAACTTAATTGCTAATCTAGCACTAATTACAGAAATGGCTTTAGTGTATAATATACATTTATATGAAGATACATAGGTCACAATTAATTTTTTTTTGAATTGGTCACTTAGAAGCTGTAAAATAATAAAACATATTTAAAATTTGGAAAATAAACTCTTCCGATCTTAATATGTATATTGTATTCATTTGTAATCTGTTTTTACAAATTAGCGGCAAAAAGAAAATTGTTTGTTTAACGTCAACATGAATTTACCGCGAGAAAATTTTCATGATACGATTTTCTATAATTTTCGTTGGCATGTAAATCGACAAGAAAATTATAACAAGCTCGATTGCCCTTTTATGATGAAGCTCCATCTCTTGCTACTGTTTATAACTGGTTTAACTAGTACAAACGTAGTCGCACTAATCTGACTGACGATCTGCGTGAGGGACATTCTTCTATGGCGTCGACCGAAGACAGCGTCAGTGCTGTGCGGCTCATGAAGATAATCTACCAGCAGATTCGGGCAAAGTTAGGCATCGGTATGTGTCATGTGCACAAAATCCTTCATGAACATGTAGCGTTCAGGCAGCTTTTTATTTGGTGGATACCTCACAATTTGACTGAAGCTCAGAAACTCCGTCATGTTAATTGGTGCCGCGAAATTGAGCAAAGAATTTCCGGTGGTGACTCAAATACTGTATACGACATAGTTACATGTGACGAAAACTAGATTTACTATTATGATCCCGAAACCAAAAGATAGTTTGCTCAGTGAATGTTTCCTTTCGAAGAGTTGCGTACTAAAGTAGAACGAAGTTAAAGCGTCCGAAAAAAGATGGTGACCTCTTTCTTCGGAATGATGGGGCGGAAAGAATCAGAATGATGCGACAATTGATTTAGAAGGTAAAGAAACAGTTACTTCAGACTGGTATATTAACGGTTATTTGCTTTTTGTTTCGGCAAAAGTTCAGGAAAAACGACCTAGCAGTAGAATTCTCCTTCGTCGTGACAACTCCTCGCCTCATATCGTCGGACAAACAAATGGCTAATTGGGTATGCTAGGTATAGAAATACTGGCTCACCCATCTTACAGCCCCGATCTCATACTATGCGATTTTTATTTATTTCCTAAAATAAAAGAAAAACTTCAAGGAAAGTGGTTTACAGACGTCGAGGAATCAGCGGTTCCATATGAAAAAACTGCAAAAACGACCTCAGAGTGCGAGTGGGCAAAGTATGTCTGTCAGTGGTTCCATCGAATGTAGCGATGTACTGATCTCAACGGACACTATTTGGAAAAACAATAATAGTAAAAATAGCTGTCTAGTTTGCTCAGTTTTTGATTTTCTAAGAAGTTTCAGTTTAACCCACATATTTGTAGTCTTAGTGGCAATATGTTTAAATCACATACTAGATAGATATGTGTACATTGCGATAACACAAATATGCAAAATCAATCAGTTGAGAGCTGGTTTTATTTATTGTTATATTTACCGACGCCCACCGCTCACAATTTTAGGGACCGATATCTTAAAATACTCTGCGAAGTAGTTATTTTTAAAAAGCATCTTCCACGTCGTCAATAATAATTTGAAAATTTAATTTTGGTTCTCAAATTTGTCTTTCACTCTACACTAACTGTGACATTCAAAATCAAATTTTAACCTTATACGGTTATTGACAAAAAAATATCTATTACCCACGAATCAATAGACAACCAAATAGTGTTCTGTTTTACCGAATGGGACATGGACACAAAATGAAAAGTTCAACTACACGCTGTTTTAACCTTTTTTATTATTTTTAGGTTCGTTTTACTTATTTAGGTATATTGCCACATTAATCATCATCACCACCGTTCACTCAAACTTCAGCCAGTCGCAATGACTGAAAGGGACAAGTCCCGATGCACCCAAGGAAGGGTAATTATATGAGGAAAGTTCAGGTTCTAGTCTGAATTAAGAGTGACGGGAGTGCAGAGCCAACCTTTATTTAAATATATTGGCATATTGTTACAGTGTCAAATCTTCATAAGAGTATAAGTTTCATTATTTTTTGTTACAAAAAAATATACTATATTAACACAGGCCGTAAAGCTAAAAACACAAAGAAACGAAATTTTACGGTAATCCGCCTCGACTATTACACATAAACCTTATGGCTATGCCCGCCAGTAGAACGACTATTATTCAAACTCTTCCATATGAAGATATAATATTAAATGGAAGTCAAAGGGCTGAAGGTGGATTAATATTTCAGGGAATAAGTTAGTCGGACGTTAACGACGGCGACGCTTTGAAGTTTGACTATTGACCGGACCGGGGAGTAATTTAAGTAAGGTACAGTTAAGCCGGTTTCCTCGGATGATATTGTGTGGGGGCAATAATAAAGCGCAGTTACCTGCGACGCGCGCGCCGGCGGGCGTTTAAGCGAATACTTAGTTACGGGACTCAATCAAACGAGGCCACAACAATTTAAGTTAGAGCCGAGTTACGAAACTGCTTCTTACCACATCGAGAAACTTCTCGAAGGATTTCCAGCGCTGTGTTCATGTGCGTAAATGAAATCTAACGACGATTTACAATGTGATGAAGTTGGAAGTGTTGTAATTTTTAATTGAATGTTTCAACTCTAAGTGCTGTAATAATTGAGGACTTAACATTAGTATCAAACTTATATATCACACTTTTTCGTATTTGTTTAAACCAAAAATCTTATAGTACGTTACACTTCAGACGCTAAGCGAATGGGAGTCGGCCGCAAAAAGTCTCCTTTGCTGTAGTTAGCACTTCAAAAGTTCCTTATTATCGTGTCTCTGACGTCTTCTACAATCTACAACATTCATACCACTTTGAATGTACCAATGCAAGAGCTGTGCTTTTATCCGGGATCGGCACTGATCGGTATCAGTAAATCGAGCAGGGTCGGGCGCGGTCAGTATCCACTTGGATGAGTGACCGCCTGGGAACACTGCGTGATGATTTTTGTTGTTGTCTTTCCTTCTGTTACTATTAAAAATGATTGATGTATTTCATTATACCTATTATTTAATACATAATATATAGCGAAAAAGTTCCTAATCGGAAGCTCTAAGACACCTCTCCTTTTTTTTCCAAATTATAAAATTTTAAAAAATCAAATCTTTTATTTTAGTTTCTCGCTGTGCTCTTACTAACAGTAACTACGTACAATACTATCTTTCAACTTTTATTAAACGAAACAAAATCACTCTTTAAATCTCCATTTGCGTTCGACTCCATTAAGCTCATCGATAGCACAAAGCTCACAAAGAGAAGAACAGAAATGAAACTGACGTAAGTATAAGAAAATTCCCTTGAGCTACTTACTCATTACGGAAATCAACGAAGCCAGATAAATCGTCTAGGACGTAAAAGCTTGTTAAAAATGCATTTTTTTGCGCTTTTACATTCGAGGTAACGTCGAAAGCTAATTACGTGAAGTTATAAAGTTCGACACTTCCGCGGTTACTGCTGACGCTGCGGGAGCGCTGCCGGGGCGACGTCGTCGTCTCTTTCCATTTGCATTATTTTCCGCAATCTCCTCGTTACTTGCCCCTAACGGAAAATAATGGGATGTTATAAAATGGGCCTACCATGTTTTAATAACACCAATTTCAGGATTGTTTATTTCGCGATGTACCCGAATTGGAATTTTAGTGGTTGAGCGACAGAAATAGAATTGTAAAAAAATCCATAAAGTGACGTTTAATAAACGTCACTTGAGCATCCAGCTATAGAACTTTATGTTACAATTAGTGTACACAAACGTACAAACATTGACATATTTCATAAATTGAAATTCGTTATATAAGTAATACCTTTATTGCGAATAGGCGCATGCGCTGAACGTTCCACAGCATCCAAGTAATTAAGAAAAAGCTGGAGTTATTTGTTACTCTATAATTATTTATCATGGCTTAGTGTTTATAAATCTTCTATCTACATGTAATCAGAAAGTGTAAATCTTAGAAATACTATTTTTATTTCGTATAATACTTCGATATCAGACCTTCTATGATCATAAATGTTCTTATGATGTTTGGCTAGCCAACTCTAGCTATTTTAGCTATTTCCATAGCCCCATGTGATATGGCATCTTGCCCTGAGGACATGCCGCAGATATTCATAGAATTTTCGCGCTGCAGAAGCGGGCCGTTCTCGCGATTTACAAACTCGGACCTCGTGTATCTATCTCTTAAACGTAAATTTAAGGAAATTGGAATCTTTACTTTGACATCCCAATTCATTTATGAAAATTTATTATAAAATTGTAAAAAATTATAATAAAATAATAATAATAAAGTAATTGTAAAAAAATAAATAAAAATATTTAAAACAAATAGTGAACGACGTACATTCGGTACTACATATAAAAATAAACTGTGTTTACTTATTAGTGGACTATGCAAAGTCACAAATTCATTTAGAGGGCTCTGTGTGCGCATGTTCAATAGGGTTCCTATTGATATACAAGATTTATCGTTATATAAATTTAACAGTATTATTAAACAACCACTCAGTAAAAAAGGATATTACACAATTTTTTAATATTTAGACGACAAATATCCATGGACATAAGCGGCTCGATTTCTTACCGGACTGTTTCGTTCATTAACGGTTTTTTATTGGTTTTGGCTATACATAATGAAATTAAAAAAAAGTTACCCTTAAGTTTCTTGCTCGTTTTTCTTATGGGACAACTGTCTTGCGAGCGAGCGGTAAAGTGTAGATTTACAAAAAAATATTTCAAGTGTTTTTTACAACCTATGACATAAACGTTTTTAATTTGAATTTGAACATAAGATGTAACAATATATCTTTGCATATTTTAAGATATAATTCACAAGCAAATCCAATTATAACTACAATCACTCACATTTTGAATAATTCATTAGTAAGAAATCTATTTTTCCAGTGGTATGGAAATGGATATACGATTTTTCAAAAAATTCAATGAAAAAATTAAATCTTTGAGTATTCATCACTAGCGAGTGCTGAGAAATAACTGTTATAAGTGTGCCCAAATCTCTAGTCGATAGCGACTGCGGGACGTAAGGTAAAAAAATGTGAATATCAATCTTCAATCCTACTCTCTCTATCTCTCTCCCTCTCTTTCTCTGAAGTTTTTACAGTTTACAGATTACAGACCGATGACAATATGTATGATAAATTCTATTGCACATATAATTTCACGGTATTGTTCCCACTGTATAGAAGCAAGAGATTGTTCACATTGTACGGGTTTACAATTACATCGCTTTTTACTTACAAAACAAATGCTGTTTTACTCACTCCCGAGCCGTGGGAACTCTTTTTTAACACGCTTTTATAAGCTTGGGCTATATTTTTTCGTATGTATGTAACTATGTAACGGAATCTTTGAGCTTAATTTTCACCGGTTTCTAGAAGTCTGATCAACTTGAAACTTTGTACACATCTCAAGGACCGATGATAATATAATATTTTGATAACAGTTTTCCATTATCCTTATTAGGACCGCCAGGATTAATATAATCTTGGGTTGTATGTATCTATATATGTAACAGAATTTTTTGAGCTTAATTTTCACCAATTTTAAGAACTCTGATTAATTTGAAACTTTTCATAATTATCAAGGAGCAATGACAATACAATAATTTGATAGTTTATCCTTTTATCCTGATCAGGATCGCCAGGATCGAATAATTTCGTCACGTATCGTCTGCGTGAGAGCAGTGGCTTATTACTGTTACTAAATTTTATTACTGTTTTGTAATAGAATTTAGTAACAGTCATAAGCATTATTAATAATTCTAATATTGTTGTATTGTTAAAAATTACAATTTTTTACAAATCAACCGAACTAAAAAGTGAAAAATAAATATAGTTTAAAAAAAAACTAAAAAACACGCTTTTAAAGTTCATTAAACTAAAAAGTGAAAAATAATCCTTAATATAAACTCAAAAAAATAATGAACAATGACGAAAATTACTAGATTATTGTGGAAAAAGCGTGGGTTTGCTCTACACACGAAAAATGTGGCATAAAGCGCCCCACGCTTTTTCCACAATAATACTAGAACTTTTCGTCATTGTTCATTATTTTTTTGAGTTCATATTAAGGATTATTTTTCATTTTTAGTTTAATGTACTTTAAAAGCGTGTTTTTTTAGTTTTTTTTTTTAACTATATTTATTTTTCTCCATTAGATAATGATTTTACAATAAACGTATGTATTTTTATTTATAAAAGTTAATAATCCACGTTCGGAATCAAAGCGTTTTGCTACTGCGCCGCCATTCCTTTTTGCAAATTTTATTGACATTTCAACTAAAAGCGATTGCAAGTAGTATTTTTGACTATAGATCGCTACAGATTGGTGTATCTAACATTTTTTTTTCCTAAAGCAATTCTAAAAGTTTTTTAGAGTATTATGTAAAATACTGTCGAAGCAGACTACATTTTCTCAACATCATTTCGCACAAGTCTCGCCGATCTAACTTTGCCCGGCTTATTCCCAAAGTTTTCTATACAAATACCGCCAGATTTATTCATTTACATAAGACGACTTTTCACAACGCCGGCCAGTTTCGTGTGACGATATTTTTTTAGCACTCAAAAGTTGAACAAGAACGCCAACGTTCAGGCCCAACTGTGTCTAGAGCCCAACTGTAACTATTTAGGCAAAACAGTTAAGCTTAGACAAAATAAGATCACAATATAATTTCTCAACTGAAAATTACAATAGAATTTTTCAACAGAAAACGTATGTTACCCCAAAATATTTTTCATTTACATTTTGTTCTATATTGCTGTACGACTTTAACAAAATACGAACTTATTATATGTGTTCCTCATTTTTAGGGTTCCATACTGCATATCTCCAAAGAAAAACATAATTTTATTTTCTATAAGATCATTTTATTTTCCGTTTATCTATCTATCGAGGTTCTCTTTCTCAAAAACGGAAAGAGATATAAAATTAAAATTAATGTAAAATTCTATATAAGGTCTATGGTCTGTTAGAGATGTAAAAAGCTGAAACTTTTAAGTCAACCCAATCGAAAGATCACTACTCATCAAAACCTATAGAGTACCTCCCGTTCGTGTAAAATTTTGCTAAAAGCAAGGTTTCGGAGTGTAATTAAAAAAAAACCTGTATATACAATAATTTACAGTTAATTCACACAATATTTTTTTACGATTGTAAACTAATGCATCGACCTTGATGTAGAACGATGTATTCATAAATATTTCTAAGTTTTCACTGTTAAAATTTAAGATTATCTACAATTGAAAGTTGAGAAAATTTGAAAACGTTTTAAATAAAATAAACTTTTGTATACGGAACTCTCAAGACTTGCGTCGCACTCGCACTTATTCGATTGATTATGGGTTGTTTTGATGATAAAAAAGAAGTGTTCGATATGAAATTGCATCTGCGCTCCTCGGTTTACCTAAAAGACAGACGAATGAACGCCGCGGCAATTTCTATAAGGTCACTGTTAAACTAGACCCTTCTTAGGGCGTGGGACGTTAAACTTCGATATTTTTCTTACGTAAGGGACCCGAACCGAAGTACGGGATTTGACCGTGAGTTACGCGTAAACGTCGCACGTAAGATATTCAAATCCCTTAAGTGCACGTCGCGGTTGAATTGCGCGAAAAACTCCCATTTCGGAACATTGTAAAACTCTTTATTATTCTGACTTAGCAGGTGTCTCGGCGGAGATACGCCCGCCGGCGCGGCGCTCGTCGCCCGCACAGCCCGCGTCCGTAAATAAATTCCCGTTTTAAAACGCCCTCAGCCAGATATTATACATAGTTCTTCGCGGAGATACTCCAGTGTTGTCGCAATACCGCATAAATCTCTAGAGCGACCGAGGTGGAACCAGACGTCCGTCTTCATAAATATCCCTCCAAACAAACTAGCTAGGATTACTGAACTTGTGAATTCATTTTTAATAGAATCCTCCGAGCTAAAATCTACTACGATTTTTCAGACTCAAAGCCGAAACACCGTACGAATTTTATAAGCACTTACGTAGAAAAATTGCCTGTATTTATTTGTAACAAATTAAGTACAAATAAATATATGTTGTATACGATCGTCTACTTCTATCGTGTTTTAAAATTATATTAGTATGAACTATAAATTCTTTTATGTTAGAGTATAATTGTTATTTTTCATGTAACTAATATTATTTGTATATAATTAAGTATATATAATAAAGTGTTACTAATCTTTGAGCGTTATATCAGAACAGCAAAATACATGTTTGTAAAAAGTTAATATTTAATGGCGCCAAACCGCTAAGTGTCTACTTTTCTTCGCTAGATGTAGAACATTCACCTCTCCATGTAAATAATAACAAATTCTTCTATGCTTCTGTGTTAATATTAAAACATCGTCTACTTTTTTCTAATTTAGGAAGTAACTAGATGGTCCATGTATACGTAAATATGAGAAACCGATAATGTTAATGATTCTTAAAAGATTTACCCAATCACGATGTAAGTTTGAAAAATTTTCAATTTTAACATGACATGTACTATAAAAGTCAATTCAACATAATACAGTCACGACTGTAGAAATCGATAAAGCGTCATAGTATCATATTATTTAGGCGGGCGGGCGCGGGTAACGATTACGCCAGGAGAAGGCTGGCCGAATTTTGACTTCGCAACGAAATTTTATATCGAATCCGGACGCAGCACCCGCGGCGTCACCGAGGAATCGAAGGAAAAGAAAACTATTTAAACAGCCACACGCATCGCTGAGGCGTAACCTCCCACGTTTTTAATTCAGATCGGCCACTCGGGCTCTCCACGCCGACCGGGCAAGGACGCTAAAGACTGTCGCCGCCGCCGCGATGGCGACGTCCGCCCCTAACGGCTTAGCTTATTCCTAACTTAACACATTCCCTCCGAAGCACGGAGCGAACCGTTTAATTCGTCTAGAGTTAATGACTCACCGCTTCGGTCGGAATCGAACCCGCCACTTTCCGGTTTCACGACGAGGCCCTCGACCGTGGAGCCGCCACTCTCCTCCTTTTCACACCGCCGTATAGGTACATTCTTTCGATCGCCCGCAGCCCGTCTCGTGGAACATCCTCGCCGCAGGTCTCCGCCTACGTTCATACATCCCGGCGCTCTCCGCTTTCGTTGTTATTCCACCTTTTCGACGTGGCCTGAATTTTTAAAGCCTTCTCAAGGATTTATTTGGATTGGATTAATTTTCGACACGGTGGAAACTTAACTCCCAAGCATCGAGCTCTGTGAATTATACATTCCCTTAAGTGAAATGGAATATCAGACGCGATCGTGATGAAAACATAACATTGCAAATGAATATAAGGTAATTATCGTTAAATGAATTTTATTCTAATTGAAAATTTCGATTGAAAATTTAAAAGAAAAATTAAATGAATATATATGAAAAAAATGAAATGATTAATGTTTTTTACAGCTCGACGCTCTACCTTTACGATCTGATCCGATTTTATTTCCGTACGTAATAAAGGTCTGATTATAATTATTGCATTAACTTCTATAAGATCACGCTAGTTTTCGTGTATTGATTTTATGATAAGGATGATCTTGCCTGAAAAACTTATGCACCTCTGAAATAACAACAAAAAATTGCGAATCAAAAAATAATATAAAGGAAAAGGAAAGAATACGATTTCGAAGGATACAAAGTTTCATTAATAGAGATACGGCAGGAAATGCAAAAAGGACAGCCAAATATTATAACAAAAAGTGCCAGAATCTTTGTTGTAGTGGGAGATGAGGCATAAAAATCTTAAAGTAATAGCTATAAAAAATTCATTGTGTTCGAACCGACTTACGGATTGCATAGAAAACGACTTACTACCTATATATAATTGTACCTTTATCACTACTGGTATGATACCTAAAGTCTATTTTCAAATCCTAATGATATGCTCCAATGATATCCAAATCCTAATGTTACAATCATGAAAATGAGTCTGTTTATTTGTTTGCTTGGGCTATTTTTAAATGAAGATAGACTTACAATCGAAGTGATATAAAATTGTTTACAATTTCGGATCACTTATATTTTACTAAGCAATGATAACAGTTACAAACTTGACAGAATTAGAAGAACGCATAGATGAAATATAAAGTCACTGCACAATTAAATATTTTTAATATAATTTTATCTTTAGATACTCGTTGGAGGAATATAGAAAAAAAATGTAGTTTATCAATTAAAATTAAAAGCATATCGTTTCTGTGTGAAAGTAATAAATAATTCATTATACGCCATTAAAAATTTATATTTTTTAGAGTGACGTCACGTCAAATCCGTGAGCGCTTTTGTCCGTACTCAAACTTGCGATTCGTTGAATTAATTGTTTGTTTATATTTTAACTTTCTTGTTTCTGACACCTTTAGCTAAATCTTAAATATTTATGAATACACTAACTAAATAAAAGGGTGTCAAATTCTTCATTCACGAGCACAAGTGAAATTATTTTTTCGGATTCGATATTTCGGATTTCGGATTTCGGATTCAGCAATGTATGAATACATTATATTTATACATGGAACTCGCTTTTTAATATTTATGACATTTACAACAAATTTGAATTTGTTGTTATTCAACGCTCAACATACATACAATGATATCATTTAAGAATTAAATTTCGTTGTGAAGTTCTATGTTTTTCGAAAGTGTGTAATAGATCCGATAAAAGTAAAACAAAAAATATGTACAATAAGCGCAACACACATTTACGAGCCTACAACAAACGGATAACAATGATAAGTTCATCGATTCCTCAATGTTGTCAGATAACATGAAAACAATAAAATTGATATGAAACGAACCGATGCTGTTATCTTTGCACGGTAATGGCTTAAACGTTATAGGAACATGTATATAAATAATAGGGTTTTGCACAAAACAATAATATATTAAGCAATATAGTAAATTATGATCAAACGATTCGTTAATAATATAACTAAAACCGAATTGGAAACATACTTGTCTTGAATTCGGGCAATGCGATAGTCTGTGGTACTATTAATTGAATTCAACCAAATAAGTAACTTTATTTTAGAAAAAAAATATTCAAAACTAGGTGTGGAATTTTCATATCGAACTTCAGTGTAAAAAAATAAGTTTCGAAATTGCAAACACGTGTTTTCTTTTAATAAGATACATGCAGCTGTGACGGTAAAACGTAAGAAAACGTAACCATTATTTTTTTCATACCGTAATAAAGAAATGTCACTTCGAAAAATATTAAAAACATTTATTTATAATTTATTCATATATGTCGCTTTATTCCGTAAATATGTAATTTCTTTTGGCACAAAAAAAATTGTATCGTGGAAGACGTAGAGAATATTTACTTTTCCCAAATAGGTATTACACAAAATAAAACGATATGTGTGGTTTTTGTATGTTTGTTAGAAAATATAAAATTAGATATTAATATTTCTTTCACTTTGTATTTAATTTTAATTTACCTTACTGATCAAAACAAACTGCGAAAATTAACCTTATACAAATCTATTAGTATAATTTTCACTCTTTTAGTGTTGTCCATTTAGTATTCACGCTAAATTTCTTTTAAATTTTGATTATTAAAACTAATTTACAAACTAATTTCCTTGCGTAGATATCAACCAAAAATAATCTGATATCCCATTGAAGATGAAGAAAAAGTTAAACCTGTTTGTTCAAAATGAATAAATACAAAATATTTCCTTATTTAATCATATAAACACAGTAAGTGATTCCATTTTGCGACATTCTCATGCAAGTTGAACGAATGCGACGGGATGAAATCTACACAGTGATATCTAAAAGAGGATTGGGGAGAGGGAAGATAGGAACGCGGGACCGGAAACAGGACCAAGAGCGAGATCGGTATCGACACTAAAAAGCATTATCGTGAACGTAACTTTGCGAAAACGGTGGAAAGAAGTATCGAGATCAGAATTCGGTGGTCCGTTGAAAATGGAAGAAAATTCGAACTATTTCTTCAAAGATATCCGAATAGAAAATATTTTCATATCAAATCAAGCGCCATCTCTCGAAATGATTTTTAAGTTTTTTTTTTTTGAATAAAGAACATTTTCCATTCTGTCAACGTTTACTTACTCTGAGTGAAATAATATCTACGTAAGTTGTTTCTTATTTTTAAGTTTTTTTCATTAATCGACCTATATATTTTTGATTTAAGTTTTTATTTGCCATTTGAGTTTTAGTTAGTATTGAGAAAAAATGATACAATGTAATTTCATCACATTGTATTACATTATTTTAATTTTTGTCTACTTGTATTATTTATTCTAAGACAAACTGAAATTATAAGATTTTTTATTCAAGACTTTTTTTGTAGACGTTTCCATGAGTTGTATGTACTTATAATACATATAAATATACTATTATATATAAGTAAATTTCCATTAAGTAAGCTAAACTAGTGAAATGCATTGAAGTTCTGAAACGCAAATGCGTTTACTCTCAGTCGTATTAAATAATAATCGTGATGTATAAGGCTTTAACCCAATCTGGATAGCAACGTATCTAATATTTCATTTAATGAAATGGGCTCAATACGTTCTGTGAAATAACAAACTGTCATACATAGATAAATATACAACTACAATAGCCTATGAGATTCTAAGTATTTACTTATGACTTTGTTTTGTTTGAGTAAATAAAAACATACAAACATATACCCTCATTCTCTCGATTCATATATTTAATCAAAAGTTGTTACTTAAGTTTCAGTAACGGTTAATAATTGTTTACTAAAACTTGTGTATTACAGTTTATGCACACGCATAAACAAAAATCATCACATGTCAATCGAATCAATCTACTCAAGTAAAAACAAATATTAAATTAGTGCGTGTTACATTTACGAGCGATTGAAGTAAAACTGTTTTGTGCGGTCTTGTAGTAGATTTATGACTAAACTAAATGACGCAACTCCTAGTTGGAACAGACACAGCTGTGCGTTAGTACAAAAAATAACTAAGAAATATTCAATCAACCGAGATCGTTCGATAAGTAAAATGAAATAATTCATACTTAAGTCCGCTGATGCAGAGCTAGGGCACGGCTAGTTCTTAACGATATGATACTACTATACATGTTAAGAATGAGCACTACAATATAATAATAACGTGGCCTTATTATAAACATATGAAGTTGCCTTTTTTGAATACAGCCACTTTGATTTAAGGGGACGAATTGGAAATTTTTGGGGTATGGATCTTGATTTTTCTCAGTGAAAGTAATCTTTAGTGACCCGACTTTTTGTGTTATTGTCTTTAATTTGTCAACTGCCTTTTCACATTTACCTTTTATAATAATGCAAGCAAAAAAATATCAAAGATACCTCTTTTACAACAGTGATTTAAATTTTACATTCAAATAGGATCGATCCCATAGATAAATATATATATACACTTCAAAGTGCCAATTGGACCTTTTAAAATAATTTCGTATTTTTATTTCGAACGAAAAAACTGTTTTGTCACATGCTACATTTAAAAAAAATTAAGATTTTCTTTTAAATAAGCTTTATTACTTGTTATTAAAAAGAACGAAAAAGTTAAAAATAATTTAATTCGTATAAGAAATATACCAGATATATAAGATAACATTTTTTTTAAATTAAATTGTGTTATATTTTGACAAAAGAAATAAATAAGGTGTAAAACGTTTTTATTTTTAAAAATGTGTTACAACATGCCTGGTATATTTCTTATCAGAATTAAAATATTTTTAACTTTTTAGTTCTTTTTTATTATCAAATAATAAAAGCTAGTATAAATAAAATTCTTTATTTGTATTTTTAACTTTTTATCGTAGTATTCGTGGTTCAGGATTAATTACGGTGTAGTTCGTAACGAATAGCGGCCTTTTTCCGTAGCCCGTGATAATTATAATACACGTCAAGACGAATCATACAAGCCCGAACTCGATGGGATTAATTCGTTCTATTAAAGAATTCCTATGGCCACCTCCCAGCTCCATCATCAGATCACCTCCATGTTATCATAATATTGTATTGTCACACGATATACATGTGTATGCAAAGTTTCAGCACAATCGGAAACCGGGAAGTGAGGAAAATTCAACTTGCAAGATTTGATTACAGACAGACAAATGAAAATAAATAAAAGCTAGTAATAAGCAAAGACGCGTGTGTTTTAGTGCGCAGCACCGCGGTGAGCGTAGTTTGCTAGATGCTATGTTCCACGTCAAATTAATAGCTTATGACTGCATCACCTTAAATATTTTTGTTTCATCGCGAATTTGAAACTAGAAATGCAAACGCGTAAACAGAGTAAACGGACAATTGAATATCAACAAAAATTTCAGTTATTCTCAATTTCGCGTCTAAAGAATTTTTACTTCAAAATCTACAATATCTCACGTCTCC